>JAQIFY010003501.1:0-12494 GCA_028533085.1 Varecia variegata | reverse complement strand
CTGCTTTGGACACCTTTCCCCAGGAAGCATTCCAAGAGTCTTCCTTCCCCAGGGAGTATTTCCTAACCTGCCCTTTGTTCTATTAGCAATGCACAATGCGGTTAAAACTCCAGTAGGCAGTAGCAAAATTTTTTGCCTTTAGGGTCATACTTTTTCCCTCTAAACAGACTGAAAGCTCCAGGAGGGCAGGCAACATGTTTTCTTCCTCTTTTGACATAACAGGTAATAAAATATTGTGGAAAGAGTATGCATTTTAGTGCCACGAGGCTTGAATCCTCACTCTGCTACTTACTTGCTGGGTTACCTTGAGGAAATTACTGAACCTCTCTGAACCTATTTTTCTCATCTGTAAAATGCGGATACCGACCAGGCACAATGGCTCACACCTATAATCCCAGCACTTTGGGAAGCTGAAGCAGGAGGATTGTTTAAGGCCAGGAGTTTGAGACCCCCATCTCTAAAACAATTTTTTAAATTAGCCAGGTGTGGTGGCACACATCTGTAGTCCCAGCTACTCAGGAGGCTGAGGTAGGAGGATTGCTTGAGCCCAGGAGTGCGAGGTTGCAGTGAGCTATGATGATGCCACTGCATTCTAGCCTGGGTGACAGAGTGAGACCCTGTCTCAAAAGAAAAAAAAAAAAAGTCATGTGAAAACCCATCATGTCACAATGTTGAATGTAAGGATCTTCACGCTGAAATTTCTGTAAATGGTTATCTCCCAGTGATGCCAGATGGGATCAGCACAGCCCTGCCTCTGCTGCTAATTGCTAATGCCTATAAAATAATCTCCCAAAAAGAGGGGAGGAAAAGGTGAGAGGTCAAGTACAAAGGCTCACCTTGATGATCTCATCGCTGTCCTGATTTAAATAGTGTCCATGTGTAGTTGACGCCCTGATCTATATCTCCCACCCAAATCTCCCCTCCAGATTTAACTCACACATTCACCCATCTACACAAAATGCATACTCAGCCAGAGGTGGTGGTATGTACCTGTAATCCCATCTACTTGGAAGGTGGAAGCAGGAGGATTATTTGAGCCCAGGAGTTGAGGTTGCAGTAACCTAGGATGGCACCACTGTCCCCCAGCCTGGGTAACAGAGCAAGACCCTGTGTCAAAAAAATAAAACTAAAATAAAAAACTAAAATGTACAGACAACCCTTCTCTGTGCCAGACACTGCCCTGAGAAGACACTGCACAAGAGCATCACTGTCCTGTCCTCCGAGAACTCCCAACACAGAGCTATTTATTTATTATTTTTTTTTTTTTTTTTGAGACAGAGTCTCACTCTGTTGCCCGGGCTAGAGTGCCGTGTTGTCAGGCTAGCTCACAGCAACCTCAAACTCCTGGGCTCAAGCAATCCTACTGCCTCAGCCTCCCAAGTAGCTGGGACTATAGACATGCGCCACCATGCCCGGCTAATTTTTCTTTTCTGTATATATTTTTAGCTGTTCAGCTCATTTCTTTCTATTTTTGGTAGAGACGGGGTCTCGCTCTTGCTCAAGCTGGTCTCGAACTCCTGAGCTCAAACGATCCTCCTGCCTTGGCCTCCCAGAGTGCTAGGATTACAGGCGTGAGCCACCGCGCCCGGCCTGATACAGTTATTCATTGACAAGTTTTGAGCAGGGAATGGATGTGAGCAGGATGTCTCTACAGAGACTTCATGCTCAGCCAAGAAAATGGAAGTCATGATTGTTCCTCTTCCAAACCAGCCTCTTGCTCTGCGTCCCCTACGTGCTTAGCTCCTGGCTCCACTATCCTACTGTCCTCCCAGTCTCTGAGCTAGAAGCTGGGGGTCCACCCTTTCCACCCACTTTCAACCCTCTCTCACTCTCTCTCTCTCTCTCTCTCTGTCTCTCTCTCGGGCCTCCTCCAGGCTGGTTCCCCTCCTTTAAATCCACCTCTCTCCAAAATGCAAACCCAACCACGTAAGACCCCGACTTTAAACACGCCAGGGCTTCCCAGAGCTCTCGTCATTACCGGTGGCTTGGATGTTTCCGTGGCAAGGACACACCACCAGATGAGGGGCAGCCGTGCGTGACCAGGCTCTGCTCTCAGCCCTTTACATGAATGACTCAGTTCTCACAACAATTGTACTTTACATAGTTGGGGAAACTATTTCCAGCATGTGGGGACATCAGGTAACTTGCCCGAGGACACAGAGTTAGTGGGACTGGGGCAGGTACCCTGGCTCCAGGGTGTGCACCCCTAGCCTCCACTCTAACATGGGGAGAGTAGAGAAATGCAGGTCCCTGAGATTTGGGAGGAAATAAAATGAAATAAAACTTCACTGAAACTTTTTGACACGATTCTGCTGAGCGGTGCCTCCATTTCCCCTTACACACTGGGAGCGTCACAAACGTCCAAATCCAGCTCCTCAGCGTGGCTCTCACCTACCGCCCCAGGTCCTTTCCGCACTCTGCCTGACACGTGTTGGCCCTGCAGTCTGGCTGCCCTGTCTCCAGCTCCCAGCCCTCTGCCTGTGTTCACCTGTGCTGTTGTAACAGAGACCTCGTTCATCTGATGCGGCCTCAGCCTCAGGGACCAGTCAGTGCCCAACTTTCAGTAACAATGTGGCCTTCCCTTTTCCAATTTCTCCTGTGGGCTCTGAGCCAGCTTCCTAAGGGCAGGAGCCACACGTTCCCACTGCCTAGCCCTGTGGCAAGAACAGGGTGACACTCCCAAAATAATGTTGAATATCGGCCACTGGGGTGGGCCTGCTTTTTCTAACTCGCCTTGAATTTCCCCCTCTCCATATAGTTTTACAATGTTGTATCAATATTGTAACTCTTGTTTTTTCCTTGAAATAGAGAAAAGGTCCATATTAGTTTCATTCATTCATTCATTAAATAAGTATTTAGTTAACTCCTATGCGGTAGGCACTGTGCTAGGTGCTGGAACAAATATATAGCATAGACTACTTTAAAGATGGCTCCTTTCACTTTCCACATTGAGACTAGACCACAAGGAAATACAGCCGATGTTCCCCAGCCACTTCCCACAGCAGCCGGTGCACACCTTGTCCATTGTGTCACCCTGATCTGTCCGTATGTCTGTCTTTACCTCTAGACCAAGTTCCCTGAAGGCTGGGTTGTTTCTTCCTCCTTATAGCCCAAAGTCTAATGTGATGTCTGTGGAATGGAAATGAATTTGAATGCTTTTTTGAGTTTATATAGTTCAAATAAGAGCAAAAAAGAAAAAAAAAAGAATTTGAGTGCTTTTCAATAATACAGCACTCATGATATCCAAGTTCCAATGTGTGTTAATAATGGGCCAAGGATCCTCCTAAATTCTTTCCACACATGATCTCATTTAGTCCTCGCGAGTGAATGAGGTAGGCATTATTCCTATCTCCACTTTCCAAATGAGGAAACCGAGGCTGGCAGAGGCTGTGACTTGTCCTGAGACATCCTTCCATGTGGAACATGTATATTCCTTAGGTCCAACTATTGGTCTTATCTTTAGTCTTAATTTAGGTATAACCTGAAACTCCCTAATCCTACTAAACTGCCCGTGTCTCTGTGTATCTCTCTGGCACAGAGTGTGCGTGTTTGGAAAAAGAGTTTCCAGGCATGTCGTCATTAGGATTTCTATTCCCAACAGAGCTCAGGCATAGAAAAACCTGATCCTGTTTTACACCCCACACAGAGGGTTTTAAAGGGGAGGTGCACTGTTCCTATTACAGAGGGGGATAGAAGGAAGATACGTTTTTCAAAGCAAAGTCAAACTTTTCTCTTATTTTTGTAGGCAGTTTATCTTTAAAAAATTTAAATCTCAGCAACAAAGACAGGTTTTGTTAGGTGAACACTTTTGTTTGTCCTTCCCCTTTAAAGGAAGAAACCCCTTTCCCTCCCCCCACCCCAAGACTGGATTTAGATAAGCCTAGAGCCAAAACCACCCTGTGGATTGCAGAACAATTGGCCTACAGGTGGGGCTTGATGAAAGGCCTTTGAATTCTCAGGGGTCACCTGAGTGCCAGTTTTGCAAAGCCTCCCTCTGTTCTCCCTGGGGGGTTTCTCTCCCTCCCCACCCCATTTATCTATGCAAAGGTACTTCAGAGAGTGTCTGCTGACTCCCCAGCCTTCCTTCGGTCTCCACCCCTCCCAACCCCACCCACAGCACCCAGATGAGGCCCCGCTGGGCCTGTTACTGATACTCAGGGCAAAGGCGGGAGCAGGGTGGGGTGACCCTCCCAGCCCCTTCAGGGAAATCGCAGGTGTCCCTGAGCGCATACCTGCCTCTCTTGATCCCCTTCTCTTGCAATGAGGAAGCGGGCGGCCCCTGAGGCCTCTGACTTTGCTCCCTGCGTCCTCAGCCCCCACCCAGTTCCTCCCTGCGCACTGAGCACCCCTCTGGGCCACCAAATACCAAAGTACGCCTTACACAACATTTCCATGCCTGATTTTAGAGACACCCAAAATAAAGTGGAAGCAAACTTTCATTTACTAAAAATCCAGTATTTTCTCCTCCCAAAAATGAACTTGAAATGTAATAGCATATACATTTGTTTATATATTTGTTCATTCACTGAACTCTTTTATTGACCCCCTATTATATGCCTGCCTGATTCGGTGTTAGGCACTGATGAAAGTCAAATAAGAACAGGCTTCTTTTTCAAGGAGCAGGAAGTCCCATGGGGGAGACAGAAAAGTGAAACATAAAAATCTTCAGTGCAAAGTGAAGAGGCACCATGGCTGATCGGTGCAGGTAACTAAGGAAGCCAAGGAAAGGCTTCCAGGGTGCCCTGGCCCAGGCTCTTGCATTTCTCCCTCGTCCCCTCTGCGGCTACCTAAGAGAAAGGCAGCAAAACACGACTCTTCCTTGGGCCTCCAAGCTTATACTGTTTCTTCCTGGGACTGTCCTTTTTTTTTAGACAGAGTCTCACTCTTTTGGGCTAGTGCCTTGGTGTCAGCCTAGCTCACGGCAATCTCAAATTCCTGGGCTCAAGCGTTCCTCCTGCCTCCGCCTCCCGAGTACCTGGGACTACAGGGCATGTGCCACCAAGCCCGGCTAATTTTTTCTATTTTGAGTTGCCTAGCTAATTTTTTCTATTTTTTGTAGAGACAGGGTCTCACTCTTGCTCAGTCTGGTCGTAAACTCCTGAGCTCAAGCAATTGTTCTGCCTCAGCCTCAGAGTGCTGGGATTACAGGCACGAGCCAGCCACCCCGCCGGCCACTGGAACGTTTGTTCCATGTAGTCACTCACTCCTCCCTCCGCTCACACTTTCATTCAACAAGTGTTCTCTGGGCCCCGGCAGGGTGTCTTAGGCACTGGGGAAACCGTGGTGAACAAGATGCTGCCCTCTTGGGGCTGACATCCTCATGGTGGGAAGTCAGAGAATGAATGTGTACCTAAGTAAACATAAAATAATTTCAGGTCGTGATAAGTGCTGCAAAAAAAAAAAAAATGTAAAAGGGCTATCTATAGCTGGAGAGTGCCTGGAAGTCACAGTAGACTATTTCCCTGAGAATGGAAGACCTCTTTAAGGAGGGGAGATGGAGCTGAAGCCCGAATGGCTTAAGAGTCTCCTACACAAATCATCTTTTTCTTGGGGTCGTGCTACTCAGTGTAGTGAGGGCAGAACAGCTAACGCCTACACAACACACATGCATCAACTAGAGCTTTGCTTTACGTTGGTGCAATTTTTGAGAAAATGAAAAACCTCTTTTCCATGTAAAAATAAAAATATTTTTTTAAAAAAAGTTTCATGTGCAAAGATCTGGGAAGAGAATGCCAGGCTGAAAAAAACAGGCTACAGTAATGCCTGAAGATGGGAATGAACTTGGATGCTTATGGGACGGAGGAAGACCAGTGCCTGGGAGCACCGGGTCCTGGGGGAGCCGCAGTGGAGGGGAGGAGGCCGCAGACTGGAGGGTCAGCCCATGCCAGGCCTGGTAGTGACAAGGGACATGGATTTTATCCCCAGGATAACGTTGGAGGGAGTAAGGAAGGCTGGATAGATACTTTCTGTTAATTGTTTTCTAAATAAACTAACAGAAAGCTTCCAGAGTACCAGGCTCTTGTCTAACCACTGTGTACATGTTCAAGCATAAGATCCGGAACAACAACCCTGTGAGGTAAGCATTGTTATCCATTTGTGGGAGGAGAAATCGGAGGCCTACCTGACCGGCTAGTCCAAGCGGATTCAGAGGACAGCGTCGGGGTTTGGAATGTAGCATCCTGTGTCCTAATATTCCAGGCCTCAGAACCCGTCAAAGAACCAGATATTAAATGTTGTGTTTAAATATAAATTTAAAAAATCTAATCCTCCCCCGCTTTTTTGTCTTCCAACAAGAGTTTTTCAACTTCCCAGAATGTGCATCTGTCTAAAAGTCAAAGAAACCCTTAAACTCATTCACATATTCTTTCAATAGGCTTTACCCAGAGGCAGTTTTGAGGCCCACTTGCCTGGGGCCTGGGCACGTGCTCCTCCAGTAGTGTTTTGTTTTGTTTTAAGTACCCTCAATTAAATGCTGGTAGGACTGTAAACCCTTCTTTGTCCTACTTTGGGCCTTTTAGAAATGTAACTTGGTGGCCTGCTATCTCTCTCCTTTGAAATTCTGATGAAATTAATCAGTATTCATGGTTCTCTGTCTGAACCTGGGCTCGCTCTGAAAAGGAAGGCCTCTCCAATCAGCCCGGTAGCCCGGGGCTTCTCAAACCTACAAGTGCCCAGGAATCACCTGGGGGGTCTTGTTTAAAATGCAGATTCTGACTCAAAAGGTCTATGCAAATTGCCCAAGGAGTTGGGAAAAAAAAAAAAAAAAAGGTCTGGATTGGGGCTGTTTTTCTAACTTGCTCCCGGGTGATGCCGAAGGCTGCTGGTGTTTGTCTATGCCTGGAATGGCAAGGCGCTAACCCAAACCGTTTCACCTGGCAGGACAGTTTTTCTGGGCCAGGAAAAATGAGGCCTAGCTCTTTTCCCCAGGAGTAGCAGCTAGCAGGCAAGACTACCAACCCATAATCTCTCAAAATCATTTTATGCAACTAGTGTACGAAAGACACAGTATAGGGGCATCGCCAAGTGAGTTGGCCCAAAGTTGATATGTGAAAATAGAGACCGTCATTTATGAGACATAGGAAGGAATTATGCCTTAAATAATGAATTGACTATGTCTTGCAGCAAGTAAAAAAAATAATGTGTGTCCTTTGAGCTAGTTTCTGCTTTCATCTATATTTGTCTTATGTTTTCAATAGAATAAGAAGAATTTTGAATTTATAAGCTGTAAAATTTAGTAGTATAAATCAAGCCTCAGAGTAGATACGATTTTTTGCTACGTTATTCTGTGCATTTGGGAATTTTAAAAAATTAAAAATCGATTGGCCGGGCGAGGTGGCTCACACCTGTAATCCTAGCACTCTGGGAGGCCGAGGTGGGTGGATCGCTCGAGGTCAAGAGTTCGAGACCAGCCTGAGCAAGAGCGAGACCCTGTCTCTACTAAAAAAAAAATAGAAAGAAATTATCTGGCCAACTAAAAATACATATAGAAAAAATTAGCTGGGCATGGTGGTGCATGCCTGTAGTCCCAGCTACTCGGGAGGCTGAGGCAGTTGGACTGCTTGAGCCCAGGAGTTTGAGGTTGCTGTGAGCTAGGCTGACGCCATGGCGCTCACTCTAGCCCGGGCAACAAAGCGAGACTCTGTCTAAAAAAAAAAAAATTCGATTATTGTTAGTTCCACCCTACCCCATCCCAGGCCCAGTCAGTTGTTACCACTACACCGGGAAGGCCCCTTTATCAAGTTCTCCACTCCCACAGCACCTGTGCTAAGGGAGTTATGTAAGGTGTTCGTGGTCTCTGCTCTACACTAGGGCAACTTCCAAACTGATTTCACCGTGTATTTTCTTTCCCACCCCAGACAGCACAACTTCGATCAAACCATACCTCTGCTCAGAGCCCTCAGCAGCTCCCCCACTGGCGAAAGAAAACCCAAACTCAGAAGTGTGGCACTGAGGGTCTTTTTTTTTCTGGCCCCTCTACCTTTTTAGGTTGGTGCAAATTACTTAACCTCTCTGAGTCACAATTATTCATTCATTCATTTATTTATTTATTGAGACATGGTCTTGCTTTGTTGCCTGGGCTAGAGTGCAGTGGCGTTGTCATAGCTCACTGCCACCTCAAACTCCTGGGCTCAAGTGGTCCTCCTGACTCAGTAGGGACTACAGGCACATGCTACCACATCAAGCTAATTTTTATTTTTGGTAGAGATGGGTCTTGTTGTTGCCAGGGCTGGACTCTAACTCCTGGCCTCAAGCAATCTTCCTGCCTTCTGAAGTGCTAGGATTGCAGGCCTGAGCCACCACTCCCAGCCAGGAATAAATGTAACCAAGGAAGTAAAATACTTGTACATTAAAAGCTACAAAACATGATGAAAGAAATTTTAAAAGACATAAATAAATGGAAAGACATCCCACGTTCATGGATTGGAAGACTTAATACTGTTAAAATGTCCATGATAGTCAAATTGATCTACGGATTCATCACTGTTCCCGTCAAAATCCCAGTGCCATTTTTTTTCCCACAGAGATAGAAAAAATAAACCTGAAATTCTTTTTGTTTGTTTGTTTGTTTTTAGACACAGGGTCTTGCTCTGTCACCCAGGCTGGAGTGCAGTGGCCTGATCATAGCTCGCTGTAACCTCAAACTCCTGGGCTCAAGTGATCCTCCTGCTTTGGCCTCCCACAGTGCTGGGAGCTCACATTACAGGCATGAGCCACTATGCTGGCTTCAGACCTAAAATTCATATGGAACCACAAAAGACCCAGAATAACCAAAGCAATCTTGAGAAAGAACAAAGCTGGAGGCCTCACACTTCATGATTACTTATTCTTAAATCTACTGAGTACTTTCCTAACTTTGCCCATTTGCTGAAGTCTGTAGCTATGCTTGGCATTCTAGCCCCCACCTCTTGCATTTCCTTTCTTTGCTTACAACTTTACATTTATTTGTGTAATTGTCTGATGAATGACCATGTTCCAAACTAGACTGAAAATTCCATGATGGGAGCAGGCACAATGTCCGTTGTGTGTCACGCTGTGTCCCTGGCTTCCAGCTCAGGGCCTAACACATACAATAGTCAATTAAAAAATTCATTTTCCAGCTGCACTGAGCATTGGGAAAAAAAAAAAATTCATTTCAGTGAAAGCAAGCCCAGTTGACTATCGTCTTTTCTTAATCTTTTCTATTTTTTCCAACTTACCTCACCTACTGGTCTTTTTCAGCATAACTCAATTGGTCTTGTTCAATGGCTGAGAATAAATAGTACCCTCTTAAAATGGCATCACATACATACAATATGAACTTATCTGGATTATAAGGAACAAATAAGAAAAAGAAGAGAAAGAATGAAAGAAAAATAACATGGTAATGAATGACAGTGATGCTCCCAAACAATGAGACACGCAAGTTATCACAAAGTATGGTCTGAACGACAATGAGTAACTTTATGATCTTGGAGCCAGGCAAGAGGGTAGTGGTGGTATTTCCAAGAAGTTAAAAGTTGAGGACCCTAGAAAAACAATATAGAGTTAGTAGCTTCTTCCTCTATCATAAATGCAAGCATATGGCATACTCACATATACTATATTTGGAAGCTGATTTAAGCATTTTCAAGGATTATTGTGACTTGGCACAATTTTTACCTTCAAAATCTAACAACTACCAACCCCATAAAATTAAACTCCACTAAGCTGTAAGCCCTTTGAGAAAAAATCTGAGTTTTTTGTACCTTGGCATGGTCATATATCATAAGATGGAAAATAACTTAAAAATCAGAGTATCTTCAGAGCCAAGCAATTCTTTTTGGCTACACATTAAAACTTACTGAATTAACATATGTTTGTCAAAAACTGGTACTATTGAATCTCATCAATGAATTCAACATCTCCATGCACTTGTTAAAAAGATTCTATAGCGCTATAAGTATGCTAGATTTTGCCAAGTACTGAAAACATTTTTGGGACAGTTTCAGTACTGAATGGAATTATGTATTTATTACCTAAATTATATAAGCTATCCATTCTTTGTGTTAAAAAAAGGAAGAGAAAGAAAAAAAAGATATATACTTAAGCAACAAGGATTAAAAAAATCCAATATTACCCAACTACCCAGAGATACCAATTACTAATATTTTTGGTTTACAATTGTTCATATATTTTTTTCAGTATGTGTCCCCTCCTAATGTACATTTTTATATTACACTAATGGTTATAAAAATGAATCAGAGAATGTTAGCACTGACTGATTGTAGCCTAAGCCCTTCATCTGACAGATGCAGAAACTGTAAGACTCTTTCCTGAGGGTAGAACATGGCTGCACTATAATTATAGCAACTTTGAAAATATGAGGCCTTTGGGTCACAGAATATAACTTCATGTTCTTGTATGTTCAAATCACAGAGGCACAGACTCCAAACACTTACTCTGGTCTAGAACAAAAAAAAAAATACACAACAGGGGGTAAAATTCAAAAAATAAAAAATACAGAAAAGGTGAAATTAGATTAATGAAGATTCAAATCAGACTGATAATGACGTCACTTATTCATGCTAGAAATGTGGTTCTGAGGAAGAGTCAGAAAAACTACATTGTAATTCCCACTCTGCTATTTACAAGACGTGTGACTTTGGTAACTTCCCTGTGCCTATTTCCTCATCTGTAAAAATGGGAATTATCCCATTTTCCATTCAAGTGTCATGCAAAATGAGATGTTGTTCAAAGCAAGAAAGAGGAGTTCTAAATGCATAGACTAAAGTCTAACACATCATACTGTTCTAGTTGTGTTTAAAATTTTTTTAATTAAAAAAATAAAGTCTAACAAATCATAAATCTCCTTGTTGCTCATCAGGCTACAAAGCTTTTCCCTACTTGATATCTCTCCTAATTTGGATTGATGTTTTGTGTGTTTTCATATCACTATGTGCATATCTCCACACAATTATCGCATTGTATTGTCATTCTTGGTTTCTAGTTCTGTCTCCCCCACTAGATAACAAACTCTTTCATGCTGGGAATTGGCTTTTTTTTAAGTAGGAGGCTTGGGGGACCTCCCCTTAGCCTGCTCCTAATCTCCATCAGCCCCCTACCAAGACAAGCTTCCTCCATCCCTCACTCAGGATTTGCCAACCAGATCCCAACCTGAAGGCCCTCTCCCCACCAGGGAGAATTTTTAGAAGCACCATTAACTCTCTTCTTTTTATTTCTCCAGCATCTACAATAATGCCTAGCAGCTAACACTGTAGACAGTCAGTGAAGTTGGTTGAGGGATGAATGGATGAGACAACTGAATTATTATGTCAGTCTTTAAGAATGCTCTCTTCCTGTCAGTCAAGGCCTCCTCTATGTAAATCTCTGAAATCTGATGGTTTGACAATTGTAGTTTGATTATTCAAGGACAGTTGTGACTTGTAATAACTTGTGACTTTGCTGAGGAAGGAATGCGAATGAAGCAGGGGCCAGGAGGGGTCAGGACCCAGGCCCTTTTCCTTCTGGGTTAGTCCTCCCAGCCCCCTACTCCTGCCCAGCTCTGTTATCAGTGACTCTGTCAAGTGTTCAGGGAAGCCAGGAATCTGATCCTTTGACTCTGAAGTCCAAGTTCTTTCTTCTACAGCTCTCACAAGGAGTAGAATTTTCAAAGCATTTTGTTACCTCTTTTGATTCCCACAACTCAGACAGTGTGGGTACAGTTATACTTATTTGTGAAGAGGCTCAGAGAGATCAAATGATTTGCTGAAGGTCACTCAGCTAATGAGTGGCAGAGAGGACCCTAGAAATCAAGATCCCCAACTCCAGATAAATGCTCTCTTCTCTTTACCATGAACCAAGAATGTTGGACAAAGAAACCACCCCATACATTTATTAAATATGTGAAGAAAAAATAAAAGCCAGTAAAAGCAGGGGCAAAGGGGGCATTGGGGTCAGGTATGTGTATAAAATTTGTTCTGTACGGAAACTTTTTAGAGATTTAACAAATATTAGTTGATTTAATAAATCAACTAACACGTGGTTTCCATAGTAGGACTCACTAAAAATCCATTTGGGTGTGCCTGGAGGAGACCTTTGGCTAAGTTTATCAGATGATTTTCCTGCCACAACAGGTAGTTGAGAGCAGGTCTTATTAGAATACCATTTGATCCAGCAATCCCACTACTAGGAATCTACCCAAAGGAACAAAAGACATTCTATAATAAAGACATCTGCACTCGAATGTTTATAGGAGCACAATTCACTATTGCAAGGATGTGGAAACAGCCCAAGTGCCCTTCAATCCGTGAGTGGACTAATAAAATATGGTATATGTATACTATGGAATACTACTTAATTACAAAAACAATAGTGATCCAGCACCTCTTATATTATCCTGGCTAGAGCTTGAACCCATCCTTCGAAGCGAGTTATAACAAGAATGGAAAAATAAGCACCACATGTACTCGCCATCAAATTGGTACTAACTGAGCAACACTAAGGTGCTCACATGGTAGTAATATTCATTAACTGCT
>JAQIFY010003500.1:0-12495 GCA_028533085.1 Varecia variegata | reverse complement strand
GGAAAGGGTCCCAGGCAAAGCTTTCTCCTTGTGGCAGACCTAGAACAAGGGAGATAAACTATGGAGATCTATGCAGGCTGGGAACAGGTCCTAGGAAACCACCCCTCCCCCACTCTAGCAAAATGAACTGTACTTCCCAAAATGTGTCTTTGCAGTTTCATGTTATGTGTTGCAAATTCATTTCCTTCTTCCTCAAATGACCTCTTGCTCCTGGCAAACACCAAGTTAATCTTCAAGTTTTAACTCAAAAGCTGTTTCTTCTGTGAAAACCTGCCCTGGTTAACTAGAGGCAAATTTAGGTGCTCCTCCAATTTTTCATGTGGCTTGTATATGTTACGCTTGCACATTAACATTGTACCAGCCGCGTCTGGCCCACCACAGCCTCCCAGTCCCACACGAGGCTGGCTCCTACGGCTGCTCAGAAAACTTACAAAACTTATCTGTGCCATTATACTGGCTAACTGCTTGACATGGTTTGAAATATTCCTGTCCTGACATGTTTTTGTGAAAAATAAAATTGAATTGGACTGTTAAAAAAAAAAACACTACCAGCAATACTGCTTCCCAAATACAGTTTTTGGCCTTTTTTTTTAATGTTGTGAGCTTCTCAAGGGCCAGGATTCTGGCTTGACTCTTTTCAGGAGTGTATCTCAAGAGCACAGTGTTGGGCATGTAATCAGTGTTTGTAAAATGAGCAAAATGGCTCTTTTTTGGTTGTTCCAGAGTTCAGGACTCATGATTGGCTACATGCTTGTTGCTAAGGCTAAAAGGAATAGGCCTTGCGCAGCTGTTTAGTCCTTAGGCCCAGCACAGCTTCTTGGTCTTTATTTTTTAGTTACCAGCTCTGCCTCAGCTGTTTTTTTCCCTGATCCAAAGCTACCATTGCTAGCTCTAACCTTCAGGACCTTCTTTCCCTACGCAGGCTGCCAAATGCCACTCAGTCTTTTTAATTCCCCTCTCCTACTGCCCCAGCAGAAAACATGACAAGCCTTACCCCTTATTCTTTGAGGGAGTGAGAGGAAAAGGAGGATATCGTTATCCTTTCTGTCATTTTATTATTGTAAATTTCAAACATTTCTGAAAGTAGAGAGACTGGTATAATGAAGCTTTATGCACTTATAAGTTAGGTTCAACAATGATCAACTCATGGCTGATGTGATTTCAAGTATGCTCCTAGCCACTTCCTCTCTCTCCCAGTGGCTTATTTTGAAGGTGTGAAATGGAATAATTCAAACTTAAAGCTATTGGACCTTTAAATTATTTCTGAGCCTTGAGAGGAATGTGGCTATATGGCCTGAGTCACATGACACGCAGCTGCAACTTCTGCCCTTTTTCCTGTAAATAATCAGGAAGAGAAAGCAGCATCAGAGATAAGACCCTCTCAGATCTTTATTCCTCCTCACAGAGTAATAAAGTAATCTTCCTTGGAATGTAGCTATCTGTAACCAACCAAATATGCACTGGTTCTTCTATGGAAAATGTAATCCTGCTAAAACTTCTCTGTCACTGCCTATATAATTTAAACCTTAACTTTTCCACTTTGGAACACTGAAACCATTTGTTTGGAGTCTGTGTTTTTTAGATAGTTATCTTCAAATTTTGCATTCCAATAAACTCTATACTTAATAATATTTTTCTCAATCTCATTATTTAAGGTTGACAAAGGAAATCTAATTATTATATCATTTTCTTTGCAAACATTTTGATATATACCTTTAAAGGATAGGAACTCTGTAAAAATATAATCACAATATTATCATCACATTTAAAAACTTGACCAAAGGCCAGAAATATCACTGACTATCCATTCAACACACAGATTTCCCCAATGGTCTCCTGTTATTTTATATTTAGTTTGTTTGGATCAAGAATCACACATTGCATTAAGTTGAAATGTCTCTCAAGTTTGTTTTATTCACAGGTTTTATTCTTTCCAATTTTTTTTTAGCATGTAATCAATATTTAGTAAATTGAACTAAATCCAACTAAACAGATGAAGTAAATAACTAGTTGGGGAAGGGGGTAGGAGGAGATAATGAAGAAGTGGGAGTTACCAGGAGGATGTACAGTGGTATATCATTCATCAAGCCAGAGAATATAGCAGGATCGGCAGGCAGCTTTGGGGGAGGGATTGCCAAGGTAAGCAATCTATAGGATAATAAAAGTAGCTTTCCATAAGACATTTGGAAATAAGGGCCTAGAGCTCAGGGAGAAGGAAGTCCAAATATGTGGATAATTTTAAAACTTCTAAGATCATAAAACATTTTGAAAATATCATGGAAAAATCTCTAAGAAAAAAGCATGCACACAATTTTTTCATAGACCTTCTGAAACTCATCCATGGTTTCTTCAAGGTTATGAATTTCTGATATAGGTGTAAACTAAAACCTTGAAGATGTATAACATCAATGAACTAACAGAAACGTAAAAGCCTGCAAACCACTATTCACATCTGTATATGTGTTCAGGTCTTATTTCCTTCTACTTGTAATTTCTCAGATCCTGTTTTATCAGTTGTAAAATGGGAATGGTAATTAACTCCTTTAGAGGTTGCTATAAAGATTAAGGAGGAACATTGTAAATTGTGCGACACAGCATCTGGAACATAATAGGCCTGGCTCTTGAAGTTCATGGTTTTACTGGCTCTCATCTTAAATAAGACAGCACTTATTTATTCTACAGTAGTTATCAATGTTCCTGTCTTATCTCAACTAGAATGCAGAGCAGGGGCCAGATCTTCATTTTTTTGTATCCTTCCAAGCCCAAAGACAGTACATTCCATGTAGTAAGTGCTCCATAAATCTCTACTGAATGAGGAAACTAAGTCCGAGTCATATCCAGTTTCCTTCTGCTGGTGAGTCATACCAATCAATTGTAATTACAAGTACAGTGTAATAAACCTTACAGGGGAGGGAAAAGGAAGGGATTTGGAGTAGATGAATATTTAAAAAGTTGCTGTCCTATCCAGTTCACAAAGATGATTTTGTAAAAGTATGGTGGTGTTAAGTAAGAATAGACTTTATGTTGAGTTTCTGTTTTTAATTTGAATTAATATGGAGTATTTTAGTGGTACTCATATAGGTCTCATCTGGCAAAATGAGTAACTAAAAGCTAAGGAAAAAGAAATGTCATACCTCAACAAAGTCATTCTTTACAAATTAACATTAAGGTTTGTGCAGTTCTGCACTATCCAAGCAGAAGAGCATAATTTAGCTACTGCATAATTTCAGCGTTTACCTGTATATTAATTCTCAGCTACATGCATTCATTTCCCCCCTGCCCTATTTAAATATGCGGGCGTTTGCTTACTAAGGGAATTCCAGGTTGTGCTTTCAGCTGCTGAGCTTCCCCCAGCCCCTTTTGCAAAAGAGTTTCACGTTTTTGCTCCATTGCTGGGGATCCTTTTGTTCTGGGCTGAGACGGCAGCCTGTCTCAAGGATGAATCTGAGCTGCCGATCCCTAACAAAGTAGCTCCAAGAGCGCATTGAGGGGAAATCACAAGGGGACGGGTGAAAGGTGGGACAAGAAGCTGACTACGAAGAAACGCTCTGCTGGACAAGGTCTCAAAAACCCAAGCCCTGCGTTCAGAGACTTAAAATGTAGATTAACGGTCACTGGACAATCACTTCCACCACGGTCCCTCAGATGTAGGGCGTGCCGCGGTCCTCCGGGACCTTTCCCTCCTCCGGCCTAGAGGGTCCTCCTCGTCCTTAGACTCGGGTTCCGCTTTCCTCTCCCGTGGGGCTGCAGCCCGCCCCCGCCCGCCTGGCGTCCTCAGCGGCGCCTGGGCAAGGTCGCGCTACTCACATCCTTCACTTCAGTTAGGTCTTCCTCGGTGAGCGCCAGCGCGGTGGGCTCCATGGCGGAGGCAGGAGATGGCGCTTCTTCCGGGTCGGGGAGCTTGGGTTGCGCCGACCAGCCCTGGCCGGAGGCTTCGGCCTCCTGGCAAGGGGGAAGAAGGAGAGGAGGTGGAGCGGGTCGCGAGGAAGACAACAGCCCCTACGAAAACCGAGGGGCTCGGGGTCAAACCATAGAGCTTCCGGATCCGCCTCCGGGGCCGACGGCGCTGCTAATCTACGCGCCGCGCCTCGGAGACTCTTCTCATTTCTTTTTGGAAGAAATCAGTTGATTTGTCCTGTGTAATTTCCTACATTCTGAATTTGGCTGATTACATCCTTGTGGTGGCATTTAAGATATTCGTCTGTCCCCAGCATTTCCTGTGAACTGGTAGTTAGATCAAGAGGTCTGATCTGACTGGGGTCTGATTTGGAGGCAATGATATTCCTAGGTGGTGCTGTGTACTTCTGTCTGGAGATACATCATCTTGGGGTGTCTTCCTTTTTGTAATATCAGTGTCCATTGATGAACTTTACCTAAATCTGTTATTTCATTAAGGGGTTTGCAAAATGGTGATACTGTAATTCTATCATTCTTCTTTTATTAGCTGGAATATGTCTGCAAAGAGACTCTACCCCTCACCAAATAAGGGTTACCCTGAGGTACAGTTTGTAGAGAGGTAGGTTAAATGATTGATTCTTTTATTTATCAGTTATCAGAATAATGAACCTTTAGCTCCCCACTTAATAGAATGCTTTAAAGTTACCACTGACAATGCATGAATTTAGCATACTTGATGGAATTCAATCCTTTATAGTTATTATTCCTATCGAAGCACAAATTATCCCATTGCCGGCCAGCCTCTCCAGGCTGGCTACTAAATCCACTTGATGAACCCCTTGGATTTCTTCCTTGCTTTTCGAAATCAGCCAAGAATCAGCCATTTTTTTAAGTAGCCCTGTTTTATTTTAGTAGGAAATGATATTTAGAGGCCACAGTCTGTCCCCTGGCTTTCTTTTCTTTCATTAATTATATGAATAATACATGCTTATCATAAAAAATCACAAAATGTAATTAAATTGAAAAGAGGTTAAAAATATCACAATTGGCGGGGCACGGTGGCTCATGCCTGTAATCCTAGCACTTGGGAGGCCAAGGCGGGTGGATCGTTTGAGCTCAGGAGTTAGAGACCAGCCTCAGCAAGAGTGAGACCTCGTCTCTACTAAAAAAATAGAAAGATATTAGCTGGACAACTAAAAATATATAGAAAAAATTAGGCAGGCATGGTGACACATGCCTGTAGTCCCAGCTACTCAGGAGGCTGAGGCAGGAAGATTGCTTGAGCCCAGGAATTTGAGGTTGCTGTAAGCTAGGCTGACGCCATGGCACACTAGTCCTGGCAACAGAGTGAGATTGTCTCAAAAAAAAAAAAAAAAAAAAAAATCGAAATTATACAAGAGAAACACTATTAAATTTTGGTGAAATATATTCCAGACTTTCTTCTGTGTCCATGTATATATTTTTTACATGACAAAATATAATGCATATTTTGGGTAATTTTCCTTTTAAAAACTCAGCAAAATCTGAAAAACATTTTTCTATACCATGAAAACACTTCCCCAAGATAATTTAAATAGCTACTGGTATTTCATCATTTGAAATCAGCGCTGTTTCTTACTCAATTCCTGTTCCTGGACATACAAGTTGTTTTCTGTTTTTCCATATTATAAATGAAATTTTAATTTATACTTTAATTATAAATGATAAATAAATAATACAGATTTCAGCAAGGCTGAAACTATTGTGTATGATACTGTATAACAGTGGTTACATGACATTGTGCATTTGACAAAACCATAGAACTGTACAACACAAAGAATGAACCCTAATGTAAACTATGGGCTTCAGTTAACGATAATATATGAATATTCATCAATTCATTAATGTTCATCAATTGTAACCAGTTAACCACACCAATCCAAGATGTTAATAATAGGGGAAATTGTGGGGCATGGGGGGTAGGGAGTATATGGAAACACTTTGTACTCTACTCAATTTTTCTGTAAACCTAAAAGTTTGAGAAATAAAAATCTATTTCTATTTGTTAATTAAAATATAAAAACAAAACAAAAAAATCAAGCCCCCCTTTCCCTCCCCCTCCATTCTGACAATTGGTCTGGAGCAGAGCCAGGCCAAGATAGTTTTTAAAAGGATCTCAGGTATTGCAAATGTGAGGAAAGGTCGAGCCACTGCCTTAATTGATATTGATGACTCTACAGATTTTACCCAACTCCTGTCATAGACTAGTGACATCAGATTCTCTGGAGGTGGGACCTGGGCTTCAGCACTTTACAGAAGATTCTCCCAATGATTCTATTGTGCAGTCAGTCCTAGTATGAAAGAAGATGGATAATGATGATCAATTACTTCAGTTCAGCCCTAGTCCAGGCCCAGAACACCACTGAAGGGTGTGTCCAGGAGTCTTCTTCCTTGCAAGTGCGTCTGGACAAGGCAAGCAATGGAGTGTAGCCATGTAGTCTGTTCTAGTGGCTCTCAAATAGTAGCCCTTGGACCAATATCACCCGAGAATTTGTCAGAAATGCAAATTTCTGGGGTCCCACCCCAGACCTACTGAAGCAGAAACTGAGAGGGGTGAAAAAGGGGGGCCCAGCAGTTTGTGTTTTGACACGCCCTGCAGGTGATTCTAATGCACACCCACATTTGAGAACTGCCGATCTAATTTCATAAGACAATTCTTCTTGGTACCTGGATTTTGACCTTGCCCATTGAGAAATGATAAGCCATAGCATTATGCTTATATATAGCTTTCTTTGCAAGAGCCCCCATCTTAACTGTAATTTATTATTACTCTTAATGGAATTCCAACTTTAAGAAACTTATTTAATTGTGCTACCAGGATAGCTTTTTTTTTTTTTTTTTTTTTTTTTTGCCTGTGTCTGGATAAAGCTTTTTTTTAAAACTCTACTCCCCATCCCCTACAATTCCCCCTTTTTAATCTTTAACTTCTTGCCAAGCGATACTAATGAGAAAAGTTGTAATTCTGTGTAGGCCTACTCAGACAACACTGTAGAAATGAATACAGTGCTATCTATCAGTGTGGTCAAGGGTTTCCTTCATAGTATGCAAAATAAAAACCCTAGTAAAGAAATGCTTCAGGGGGTGAGGCTGATATAGAATAGCAAGTGTCATTCTTGACCCCCAATTGAAGAATTTCATATTCATCAAAATGGTTTGTCTCATTTATTGACTTTATAATACATGTAGTAGGGAAGAATCTCAGTCCACAATCTCAGGTGTGCAATTATTCTCCAGTTCTTTGTTCTTTTGGGTGACGGTGTTTTTGTTTTATTTTTTAGAGATGGGGTCTGGCTGTGTTGCCCAGGCTGGAGTGCAGTGGCTATTCATAGGTGAGATCATAGTGCACTACAGCCTCGAATTCCTGGGCTCAAATGATCCTCCTGCCTCAGCCTCTTGAGTAGCTGAACTATAGGCCACTGTGCCCAGATCCTTTTTAATAAAAATAAATTGTACTATAGGCTCTGTCCCCTGATGAGTGTCTTAGTCAATGTAGGGACCCCTGAAAAGGCTGTAGGCCTCTATAGGGTCCAGAATCCAAAGCCAGTGGATTGGGTAGGGGCTTCTGGTTAGCAGCCTATTGTGTACATATCACCACCTTCACTGTCTATGCATTGCTTCCCTATCTGTCATGGGGGCATAGAATAAGACAGTGCTACCTCACCTGAGATCGCAACACCTTCTCAGGTATAGCCCTGGAACCTTGCATGTCCAGGGGCCTGGCTCCCGCCTTCCTCCATCTTCCCAAAGGTGTGCCACTCACCCTTCTCCTTCTGGAATCCTTCCTCTAACCAGACACTTTTCATACTTTGATGTGCATATTTCACGGCCTAAAGAACTTGTTAAAAGAGGTTCCTGGATCTCACCCTCAGAGGTTCTGATCCCAGAGGTCGTGGGGAGCTCATTAGTTCAAATTTCTAACAAGCTACAGGATCCTCAGCCAAGTACCTGTTCTGTAACACTGGCTTTGTCCTCTGCAGAGGGCAGAAGAGCTTTAGAACAGCTTTGTTATTCACTCTGCAAAACTTCCTGAGGCAAAGAAACATCAAACCTGGCACCTGCTCAAACTGGGTGTGAGATGATGTGGGCATGGAGGGGAGAAAAACAAATTAGTATTTCAAAATAAATATTATACATTTGAAATTAGGAAATTAAGTTCTACTAATAAACATCATTTATCTGATGTTCATCTAGATTGTATACACACTGGAATTTTGTTGAGATTGTTTGGGGGAAAAAAAGAAGCTTCTAAAGAGGCTTACAACATTTTCCTAGACAGAGGACCTCCTGACGGCAGGGACTGTGGCTTTTAGACTTGTATACCCAGATAAGCATAGGAAGGAATGTATGATAACTTTTAAAAATATTAAAACGCACACTCACCTTAATATTGTAAAAAAGGGCTTGAACAGATATCATGTAATTGTTAATAGTGGTTGTTTTGGGTGTTGGTACTACTCTGAAAAATTTCTGAATTTAGTTTTATTATGAATTAAAAAATTATTTCCTCTACTTTGGACATCTTTTTTACTGGTATGCTTTTATGGCTAATAAAATAAATATTACAAACCTAAGTAAAACCTGGATTGAGAGGTTTGCAAAATCTTGTTCTGTTTGGGGCATCTAGGTGTATGTTGGGGGAGGAGTGTAGGGCAAAGGATACCTGGAGGTCCAAAGAACAGACCTTTTCTAGGCTGTTCTGGTGAGTGTATCAAAGGCACCAGATGGCTTGGCAGAGTCCCAGGAAGTGGCTGCCCCAGAGTGAACTACTGGGTTATATTCAAACTAGAAAAATCTAGGGTGGCTCCCGAGATGAAGAAATCTCTCTAGGCTCATCTCAGTCTAGCATCTAGGCCCATAGTGGCTCAAAAATGGACCAGGCTCTAATATGGGTCAGGAGTACCTAGAGGCCTCTTAACTTTTCAATCTTTGTTTGAAGTTAGTACTAATGAAAGAGCTCATAAATATGATACCAAAGCACAGAAGGGGGTAATTTGATAATGTTTGTCATTAGGTCATAAACTGGAACATTATCAAACAACCTTTCCAGGGGCTGAATCAAACTATAATTAGACCCAGGCCCGAACACCCCTTTATACAGTAGCCAGTTGATTTTTTTTTTTTTTTTTTTTACCTACTACCTCCCTCTTTAGTCTTCTGAAAACTGCCTTAAAAAATGATGGAGAAAACCTGATACCATTCTTCTTAAGTTCTCCATAGAGAATTTTCAGGAAGAAAATTTCTGCAGCCATTCCTGGGTCCTGCAAGTCTGTGATGCCAATTCCAGCATTCTCCCTTTGGATATGTCAAGTTGTCTGTGCCAGACTAGGTCATTGCTATCCAAGAGATATAATACGAGCCACATATGTAATTTAGAATGTTTGAGTAGCCACATTGAAAAAAGTGACAAGAAACAGGTAAAATTAATTTTAATATTATATTTCATTCAGCCCAAAATAGTTATCCAAAATATTTCAACATGTAAGCTATATTTAAAAAATCGAGATAATTTACAATTTTTTGGTACTAAGTCTTTGAAATGCAGTGTGTGCTTCACACTTATAGTCCAACTCCATCCAGACTAGCCACATTTCAGGTGCTCAACAGCCAGGTGTGGCTTATTGAGCAGCGCAGGACCAGGTCAATATGAGTGGATTGCCTGAGACATTGCCTTTGTGTCTAGCAAGAACATATATAGTTAATAGATCCTCGGTGGCTCACGCCTGTAATCCTAGCACTCTGGGAGGCCGAGGCGGGCGGATTGTCTGAGCTCAGGAGTTCGAGACCAGCCTGAGCAAGAGCGAGACCCCCGTCTCTACTAAAAATAGAAAGAAATTATCTGACCAACTAAAAATATCTACATAGAAAAAATTAGCCGGGCATGGTGGCGAATGCCTGTAGTCCCAGCTACTCGGGAGGCTGAGGCAGAAGGATCGCTTAAGCCCAGGAGTTTGAGGTTGCTGTGAGCTAAGCTGATGCCACGGCACTCGCTCTAGCCCGGGCGACGGAGTGAGACTCTGTCTCAAAAAAAAAAAAAAAAAGAACATATATAGTTAATAGATCCAAAATAACAGCCATGCCTTGATGTCACTCTAATCTTCAAAGATCTTTCCTGACATTTGCTGAAGAATCAAACTTCTTTCTCAAGTACCAAAGGTATTAGTTCCCAGGATTTTTATGTACCTAATATCTCCTGCTTTCAAAATATGATTCTCTAACCAATATTCCTTAATGGATCAATGGAAATTTTACCTTACTACGATTTGAAAGTTTAGTGCCAGCATATGAAAAAAAATTTACCAGATGATGAGAAATTATGAGGTTGAATATTTACCAAAACACTTGTATAAAATGTTTCTTAACCTTGTGAAACAAGCAGGCTCCGGCATCCTATAAATACAAACCCCATAAATACACAGATTTGTAAATGGCTTTGAAAAGCCCATAAACAGGGGCCAAGGTATTACCTGCAGGTGCAGGCTGTAATTTGCAAGTTCTCTAGTACATTCCTAGCAGTAGGTCATCCAGTGATTATGGCTTGTGTTAGCAGAGCCTGTTAAACAATGTAATAGCCCACCATGGTGTGAAATTCTTCCATTTCCTCAAGTTTGTGGATTGCACTGCTCTTCTGGAAACAAATAATATCTTTATTAATTTATACACACATAATGAGCCATTCTTCTGAGGATATTTTAAAGAAAAGGCAAGGTTCTTCAACTGTTCTCCATTAATCCTATTTAAACAGTCAGCTGTAGCTTTAGAGAACCGAAGAACAAAATAAAGAAATAAAAGAAGGCATGTGACAGATTCATCCGCCAGTATTCAAAATGCAGCTATCTCCTTCCTTAAATTTCCTTTAGTCATTGGAAATACGTGTTTATGACTATGTGTTATGAACAGATAAATATAGCACCAATATCTACATAACTGTGTTATATTTGTCTAAGAATTTATGTTTCATCTAGGTTATATAATTTGTTGGCATATTATTGTTCATAATATTCACTCTCTCTTTTTTTTTTTTTGAGACAGAGTTTTGCTTTGTCTCCCTGGGTAGAATACAGTGGCATCATCATAGCTCACTGCACCCTCCAGCTCCTGGGCTCAAGTGATCCTCTTGCCTCAGCCTCCTGAGTAGCTGGGACTACAGGCATACACCATGGTGCCTGGCTAATTTTTCTATTTTTTGTAGAGATGGAGTCTCACTCTTGCTCAGGTTGGTCTCTAACTCCTGAGCTCAGGCAATTCTCCTGCCTCAGCCTCCCAGAGTGCTAGGATTACAAGCGTGAGCCACTGTGCCTGGCTAAGATCTTCTTTTTAATGAAAGTATTTACACCTGTAAATTTCCCTTTAAGCACTGCTTTAGCTACATCTTATAAGTTTTGGTATTTTTTTAAAAATTTTCATTGATCTCAAAGTATTTTCTAATTTTGCCTGTTTTTTATTCTTTGATCCATTGGTTATTTAGGATTGAGTTGTTTAATTTCCACGTATTTGTGAGTTTCCTAAACCACATTCTGTTGTGGATTTCTAATTTAATTCTTTTGTAGTTGGAGAACATACTTTATATGATAATTTCAATCTTTTTGAATTTAAAATTCACTTGTTTTATGGGCTAACATATGGTTTATTCTGAGGAGTGTTATATGTGTACTTGAGAAGAAAGAATGTGTACTTTGCTGTTGTTGGGTAGAGTCTTACATAGATGTCTGTTAGGTCTAGTTTTTTAAAAAATTATTTTTAATTTATATATATTTTTAATTTTATTTTTGGCTGGTCAAGTGAAGCAGTGGGAGTGGAGAAGGAGGAAAGGAACCTGTAACTGGTTGTGATCAATTAGTTGTAAACACCCCTGCACTCGGACCAGCTGGTCTAGTTGGTTTACAGTGTTCAAGTCTTCCATTTCCTTGTTGATTTTCTGTCAAGTTGCTTTATTCATTAAAGTGGGGTATTGAAGTCTACATTTATTATTGTTGACTTGTTTGCAACAACAGAGCCCCAAAATGTAAGGAGCAAAAACTGAGAGAACTGAAGGAAGAAATAAACATTTACATTTCATATTTATATCTAATTACCTTACTACTATAATTATTGATAAGGTGGGATTTACATCTGCCAATTTAGTATTTATTTTGTGTATGTCATTTTTTGTTTCATGTTTCCTCTGGTTCTGCTTTTTTATGTTAAGTAGATATTTCTAGTTTATATTAATAACATTAATTCACTTGTCTTTTTCTATATATAGTTTTGAGTTACATCTTTATTGGTTGCCCTAGGGATTATAATTAACTTCTTTTTTTTTTTTTTTTTTTGAGACAGAGTCTTGCTCTGTTGCCCGGGCTAGAGTGCCGTGGCATCAGCGTAGCTCACAGCAACCTCAAACTCCTGGTCTCAACCAATCCTACTGCCTCAGCCTCCCGAGTGGCTGAGACTACAGGTGCACACCACCACACCCAGCTAATTTTTTCTATTTTTAGTAGAGAAGGGGTCTCAGTCTTCCTCAGGCTGGTCTTGAACTCCTGAGCTCAAGCAATCCTCCTACCTCGGCCTCCCAGAGTGCTA
>JAQIFY010000035.1:0-18042 GCA_028533085.1 Varecia variegata | reverse complement strand
AGGGTCAAGAAATATGCCTTAAATACTTTTTTATCTGAAGTATTATGTCTTTATGTATTATAATTAATAATATGCGGCATGACATACCATTAAAGACTTACTTCATAAAGTGATTCTCGAGGTTTGGTTTTTACTGGGGAAGATATCTGTGGGTTGTGTTGGTTCATTTAAAAGAAGTAGGAGGGAATTCTGGCTTCTGAGGATGTAGAAAGATGAAGAGAACATCACTCTAATCCTGACAGCAACAAGGACAACAAAAATGCCACACTATTGTGACACTGGCAATGCATCTTGAACCTATGGGAAAGATGAAGTTTCAGGGCAACAAAAATCTAAGGAAATGCAATTAATTGCCTTTAAGGAGACCTCGGCCGCGAGTGCTTCTTAACCGGGGTAGACATTGCCAGACACCGGGAAGAAGAGTTCAGCTAGTATTTTTAACCAGTTACTAAAGATCAAATGTGGGCAAGGGAGAGAGCCCCCATGAGACATAAAGGAATTCAGAGCTACCTGCAGGTTAGTGCCACACCTCTCACGGGGTGCTCACAAAGAAAGATATTGGAGGCAAAGCGAGAGTTTCAATAAAGCGTTTCTTGTGGGAACGGTAGCCCCTGGGGAGAAGGATGTGCAGGGCCCCCTTTGGACCTTCTCTTCTATTTCCCTGTCGAACAGGAAGCTTCAGCCACTGAGGCAGAGCAGCAAACTGTGGCCTTAGGGAACTGGTAAAAACCCATCGCAGCTGAGGAACAAAAACAGAACAAAACCTCTAGTCACAGGGATGAGTGAGAACCTGTGCTTGTTTGACCTGTGGGTAGGGGCAGGTTAGCTTAACTCCTGCCTACGTTGGCTCCACCCGCATCTGGTAAATGCCTGGTAGAAGGAGACGTATTCTCATTTCCAGGCATATTTACCCCCGTCTCTACTTTCTTACTCAAAGTATCTGACTTTCAACAAAAAATTATGCAGCATACAAAAAAAATTAAGGAAAACACCACATAATCTATACTAGATGCAGCTATGACACAGATGTTGTTGGAACTATTAGGGGATTTAAAATAACCCTGATTAATGTCAAATGATCTAGTGGGAAAGGTGGATGCCATGGAAAACCAGCTGGTTAATTGCAGTAGAGAGACAGAAAGTATAAGAAAAGATCAAATGGAAATACTAGAAATGACAAACACGATGAGATTTAAAATGCCCTTTCATGCCCCTCAATAGACTCAACACGGCTGAGACAAGAATGAAGACAGCTCAATACACGCATCACCCAAACTGACAAACAAAGCGGTTGAGGACACTGAGGTCCCATCTTGTCAGTGGAGAGGGAAAGAAGGGCCCTTAGGAGGCATTTGAGCGATCTCGGGAAATGCCCTGGGTGGGCTTGACATGGAAACCTACCCCATGTACACAGTACCCTCACCTGGCCTGTGCTTTGAGCAGTCTCTTGCCCCTGTTCCTTAAATCCCAACATAAGCAATGCCAGTGCTTCAAGAATCTCATTTCCTGGGAGGAGAGATTACCCTTGGATCCCTGACGTCTCTGTGGACCTCTGTCCATTTTTCCCTCCCCCAGCCAGGCCTCCAGCAGATATCAGTAGCATTAGTGTAGGGGTGGGGCACCTGTGGCCTTCTGATGATTTCACGATTGTTCTTTTTTAAGCACCAAAGGAGACAAACAAAGCTTCATCTTTCTCTGCTGCACCCCTTTTAATAAAAGGATTTGTTCTGTAAAATTTGGATTCAGTCAAAAGGCCGCACTAGGTCTAGGGACCTAGAAGGTCACATGTGGCCTTAAGGCCACAGGTTCAATCCATAGCTAAGCTCTGGGCTTCTACCATTAAGCCCTTTTGCTACAGAGAAAACTGGGTCTCCCTCATTCCTCTTGGCCTAACCAGTATATGGGTAAAGTAGTATGAGGCAAGTTCTGTCTACTGGGTGCTCATCTCAATCCACTGCTACTCTTGTGTACTTTACACTTCTATGCTCATAAAGTTGTTCTCAATAAATATCATTGTTTGTATCTTGTAAGCATCATAGTGTAGGTCAGCATGTACCCTACATAAGGTTTGGCAGCCCCAGTGGGCTCCTTGCCAGGGCCAGCTGACCTGGTATTATGGGTTTTTGCAATCAGGGAAAGAGTTTAGCTGGGAGATACCCCCAGATCCAGGAGCAGGGGCAGCTCATTTGGCTGAGGGGACAGGCCAGTGCCTGAGGATCAAGGAAGAAGTGCTGTGAGAGGAAGTGAAGGGAGATAACATTGCTGATGAATTTCCCACCTCCTTCCTCAGCATTTAGATGTATTTTTGCAGGAAAAGGAAAAGGGAAAACAGGAAGGGCCCTCTCATTGCATCCAGGGCAGCTACTAAAGTCAATCATTTGCCCAGGAGATGGGATGGGCATGTTTCCCCACCCACCACCTTCTGCATTGCAGACAGTCACTTGGCCACCTAAGAAACAGGGGGGGTTCTTCCACGAGGGAAAAAAGAATGGCTGTTACTGCAGCTGTGGAGGCAGTTGGAAACCAGAAACCCTGTGGCCCACTGTACAAGGAACTGAGAGGGCATCGCTGGAAGGAGGTACCAGATTCCATATGATGAGCACTGGGTCCCTCCCGGAGTGCTGTCGTCACTCCAGGAATGCTAAGGGGACTTTGAAGGCCTGGGATGTTCTTTTGCATGGAGAAGGGATGACATTAGTTTTATTAAATGAAACTGCATAATAAGCAATAGGGAAAGTAACATATGACCCTTGGTCTAGACAGTAGAGAATTATTTGAGTTGATTAATAATGCTGGGGAAGGCTGTTTCTGTCGAATTCTTAATCAAGAACTTGGTGGATTTGGGAATAGTCATGCACCTCATAATGGTATTTCAGTGAATGACAAACTACATATATGATGGTGGGCTCACAATATAATGGAGCTGAAAAGTCCTCCTGCCTAGTGGCATTGTAGCCATCCTAACATCTTAGCACAACCCGTTACTTGTTTCTGTGATGCTGGAGCAAACAAACCTACTGCGCTGCCAGTCATATGTAAGCATAGGACAAAGTATGCAATTGCATACAGTATGTAATATTCAATAATGATAATAAATGACTATGTTATTGGTTTATATACTTGCCACACTTTGTCATTATTTTAGAGCATTTCTACTCATTAAAAAAAAAGTTAACTGTAAAACAGCCTCAGGCAGGTCCTTCTGGAGGTATTCCAAAAGAAGGCATTATTATCATAGAAGATGACAGCTCCATGCATGTTATTGCCCCTGAAGCCCTTCTAGTGGGATAAGATGTGGAAGACAGTAATATTGATAATCCTGACCCTGTATAGGCCTAGACTAATGTGTGTATGTCTTAGTTTTTAACAAAGAAAAGTTCAAAAAGAAAAAAAATTTAAAATATAAAAAAGCTTATAGAATAAGGTTATAAAGAAAGAAAATATTTTGATACAGTGGTACAATGTGTTTGTGTTTTAAGCTAAGTATTATTATAAAAGAGCCAAAAAGTTAGTTTATAAAGTAAAAAAGTTACAGTAAGCTCAGGTTAATTATTGAAGAATTTTTTATAAATTTAGTGTAGCCTAAGTGTATAGTGTTTATAAAGTCTACAGTCATGTTCAGTAATGTCCTAGGCTTTCATATTCACTCACCACTCACTCACTCAGAGCAACTTCTAGTCCTGAAAGCTCCAGGCATGGTAAGTGCCCCACACAGGTGCACATTTTTTATCTTTTATACCATATTTTTGCCGTACCTTTTCTATGTTTAGCTACACAAATACTTATCATTGTGTTGTTACAATTGCCTATAGCATTCAGTACAGTAACATGCTGTACAGGTTTGTAACTTTGGAGCAATAGGCCATACCATATAGCGCAGGTGTGCAGGAGGCTATGCCATCTAGGTTTATGTAAGTGCACTCTGTGATGTTCACACAATGACAGAATCCCCTAAGGATGCATTTCTCAGAATGTCTCATTGTTAAGTGATGCATGTCTATACCATACCCCCATTGGGAGATATCCCTGAGATTATAAATTTGATTACCTCACTGAGGTAGTTGCTACTTTGAGATGGTTGCTACGTTAACATGGTTATATAAAAACTAGGGCATCAAAAGAGACTACCTGACAATACACCCCTGATGCAGACAATGCAAGATGATTTACTGCAGGCATGCCCTTCCCAAATGGACAATGCCTTTGCATCCGCTCTTTTCACTGAGGGAGAATGGTATTACCCTCCCTTAAAGGAAAAATGACAAGGGGCCCCAGGATGTGTCTCAGGTTTCTATGTAGGAAGAAAAAGCAGGAGAGTCAGAAAGGACGGACAGAGGACCCTGTTAGAGTTACTTTGGCTGTGCAACAAATGACTCCTATGCCTAATGTTTTACAACAATGACCACATTTGTTTTGCTTATAGATCTACAATTGGAGCAGGACATGGTTGGGATAGTTCAGTCTCTGCTCTGCATGGCATCAACCGTGAGAGCTAAAGGCTAGAATCATCTGAAAGCTTCCTCACTCATAGGTCTGGAAGCTGTCGCTGCCTGTCGACTGGAACCTCAGCCAGGGCTATGAACCAGAAAACCTACGTGTGACTTCTCTACGTGGTCTGGGCTTCCCCACAAGTTGGTGGCTGAGTTCCAACGGCAAACGTACAGAGTGAGAGCCAGACAGGAACTCTGTTATTCTTTTCTAACCTAGTTTTGTAAGTCACATGCCAGCACTTTCACTGCCTTCTAGTAATTAGAAGTACCTAAACCTGGCATATTAATATTTAAAGGGCGGGAGAATTAAACTCCACTTTTTGTGTGAATTCAAAGAATTTGTGGATATATTTTCAAACCGCCATCATCTGTCTACTGGCTACAAATTATCTACATTCCTCTGCATGAAAAATACACTCAAACCCCCCTAAGACCACTCTGGACTTGGATTGGCGCTTATGAGGCCAAGACATGATCTGCAACCTATTGGCTGCCCTAAGGCACGTTATTCAGAACCACAGAGACAACCAGAACCTCAATCCTGAACAGGACAGCTTTAATTCTCCTGCCAGGCCATGTGGACAGCCATGTAGTCCTGGATGGAATATGTGTTGTGGAAAACATCTGCTCTCAACCTGGGACCATCTCAGGAGCAGGCTGGGTGGCTCCAGGCTCTTTCTCAGTCTCTACCTTGGGGTTTTCTCCTCTTAGGTAACCTGGGCTCCGTGGTAGGTTGGCTCAGAAGATTTCTTCCAATCCCTGTGATGGGTTCTATGCTTTGAGACTTCTCTCATCATATTGTGACTCCTCTGATGCCCTCAGCAAGTTTCAAAGGCTCCATTTAAAATCTTATTTTCCCAATAAGGAAGCCTATATTTAATGAGTCCTGAAGGTTAGGAAGCGGATGGAGGAAGGACGATCCTTTGTTCTCTGATGGCCACAGGGTGGGAAGGTCCTTTCTGATGGATAGAGTGCGAGATGGTTCAGCTGGTCTGAACCAGCTCGTGAAAGGAAATGTTCTATCAGCAACACTGATATTCAGACTCCTTCACTAAGCACCTGAGTAACAGGTTATGTTCTGGGCCAGGAATCCCCTTTGTTTCATAGAAAAGCAGGCATTCCCTACTCCTTCTTAGTCTAGCATGTAAATATGTAAGTTGGTGGCAGGGAGTGCACGGCCAGCCCTGTCACCCAAGCACACCTCTCTGAGGAATAATACTGGGACTTGGGGATGCCGTGTGCTCTGTACTTTCCTGCTCTTAAGTTGTGCTCAATATAGCTTGTCCTCACATACACCATGGGTCACTAATGTGTGTGTCACTGTGCAATTTGACAATAGTTTGGTTGTTATGTAAGTCTTTGACAGAGCAATACCCCAGGGTAAGTTCTGAAGGCCCTCTGTGTCCCTAAAAGCGTAAAAGGTTGGTTAAAGCACACTAACTTGGAAATGGAATGGGGTCTGTTAGTACACCCTGAATATGGACAGAGGAGATGGGGTGCCCTTGTTCCACATAGGGGTTCATTCAGGATACTTGCAGCTGGTGTGTCCTACACAACATGCAAGGCGAAGTAACTCAGAGGGGCCTGGGAATAGGGTCAACCCCGTGCTAGGATTTGCATGATGATGTTTCCTCCAAAATTCATGTTGAAACTTAGTCTCCAATGTAACAGTATTAAGAGGTGAGGCCTTTAGGAGCTGAGCAAGTCATGAGGGTGGAGCTCTCATGGATGGGATTATAAAAGGGCTTCACCAGAATGTTCACTCCCTTTGTCCCTTCTGCCATGTGAGGACACAGTGTTCCTCCTCTCCAAAGGATGCCCCAAACAAGGCACCATCATGGAAGCAGAGGGCAACCTTCACCAGACACCATTCCTGCCAGCACCTTAATCTTGGACTTCCCAGACTTCATAACTGTGAGACATAAATTTCTGTTCTTTATAAATTACCCAGTCTAAGGTATTTTATTATAGCATCACAAATGAACTAAGTCATGTGGTCATATTACTATTACCCCTTTGTATTACGCCAGCTGGGCACTGATCTAGGTATACCTTGCTCCAGGCTGGGGGAAAACTTTAACATACTCAGTGATACCTATAAGATGCAGCCTAACTGACTTCAGTAAGCACGAGACTTCAATTAGACAGTCCCTTGTGTTCGTTCAGTTCTTCCAATGATTCTGCTTAAACTTAATGAACAGCGAAGACATAGAAGCTTGGGTTTTAAAACTTCAGAAGGAAGATTATCTTTATAAGAACAAGAAAAACAGTAATAGCTGATCCTAGGATCCTGCAGTCTTAGGGCTGCAGGTACTTTTGGTCATTCACCTAACCATGCACACAGCCACATTATCCAATGTTCCTCTGCTTTTCTGTGCAATCAAAACCCAGCAGGACCAGGCACAGACACTGAGAGAGTTTACTGTAGGGTGCCGTTTTTTTTTAAAAAAGATATGACTCAGAGCTGTGAAAGATTTTTTCAAAAAAAAAAAGGCCATTTTAAGCTAATGACTGTTCCAGCTCTTGTGCATCAAATGCCATTTACAGGGTCAGTGAGTGGAATAAAAAGGAAAATGACAGGCTTTGAAGAGAGACATGGCTGGCATTTAACTACCAAAAAGCACAAAAATGGAGATTTTTTTTTTTTTTAAAGAGGCCCAGAGTACAGACTGCAATGAGAAGGAAGGAGAGAAAACATGTCGTGACTTGGGAGGAAAAGACAAGGGGGTCGGGGGAGGCGTGCTGGCAGGAAGGAGCTCGCAGGGAGAAGGAAAGGATGATTTCTCTGCTCCGGAAACTCGCAGACTCTAGGTTCGAGGTGGAGATTTGAGCTCATGTGTTTATCTCACCTCCCTCCAAGAAACTCATTAGAATGGTCAAGGAGATACAAAACAAGAGCATCTATAGAAGCATTAAAAAGTAAGAAGGTGAAAACAGAACAAGAAACCTCGAGGGACTTCTGAACAACATGAAGCATGGCTTAGTCAAGGCTCTCCAGAGAAACAGAAGTGGTTATACGGAGACTTTTTATATATATGTACACACTCACACATATATATGAGATATTGTGGTTATTACAAGGAATTGGCTCATGCATTTATGGAGATTGACAAGTCCCAAGATCTCCAGGGTGAGTCAGCAAGTGGGAGTTTCTAGAGAGCCAACGGTGTAATTCCAGCCCAAGGGCCAGTAGGTTCAAGACCCAGGAAGAGCTGATATTTCAATTCCAGTGCAAAGGCTGGAAAAAGCCAATGTCCAAGTCTGAAGGCAATCAGGAAAGAGGAACTCTCTCTTGCTCTTGGGTCAGCCTTTTTGTTCTAGTCACGCCTTCAACTGATTGGATGTGGTCCACCCACATTAGGGAGGACAACTCGCTTTACTCAGTCTACTGATTTAGATGTTAATTTCATCCAAAACACCCTCACAGATACACTCAGAATAATGCTTGACCAAATATCTGGGTAACCCGAAGTCTAGTCAAGTAAACACAAAACTAACCATCACAAAGCAGATGAGATTTCTTTAAAAATAGAAATGCTGACCTATGATGCCCAGCACATAATTCCATAGCTAAACTTGGGTTGGAGAGCAGGGGTCTATCTGCAAGGAAGCATTTCCACCAGTGTCCCTGGGGAAACGAAAAAAGGAGGAGGAAAAAGAAACCTGCAGCTTTGATGCTGAGGGCAGTAGCAGATCAGACCATGGGCAGTGACATGGGCTTCATGGGCTATGACAGAGAGAAGCACCTCTGGCCACATGCCTGCTTTCAAGGTTTGCTTGGTGCAGACAGTTAAAAAAGAAAATATGTGAGCACCAACTAAGTGGGCACTCTCCCACCACGTCCCTCGTTCATGTTACTTCCTGTTAATGCTCTTGCCAGACACTGACCCAGGCTTACATCCTACAAGCTGGTGCTGGATGAAAGGGGCACACTGGGCATAGTTAGGAAAACTTTGGGAACTTCACCAGAGCCCTGCGTATAAAGTGCTGCCCACCTCAGATCCCACCCTCCCTCCACACTGCCCTGGCTCGGGGGGACCCAAACTGGGGAGGGCTGAGGATGGCAGATAAACACACGGCATGGCACCCAGGCTAACTTGATGGGGTGCGATGAGCATGTGGATTCTCTTTACCTCCTGTCTTTTCTTCCCTTCTAGGCCCTATATGGAAAGACCTTTTAGCATAATAATGTATCCGAAGGCATGCAATGTGTGCACCAACAGTATTAGCAGAAAAAATTCTGCTTGTCTCGTGGGTTCTCTATTACAATGACTCTGAAAGACCTGAGCCTCTTCTCAGAGGGTGTTAAGGGTCTGCAAGCTGTCACAGAAGAAGCCAAAATAACACAAGTGGGGAGAGGGAGCTACGTCCCCCCGCCTCAGCAATCATTTCTTTAGGATTCGTTCACGATTCCCTTTGAAGGTACAGCTCTGGCCAGACACGGGTACCCTTACAGTCTCAAGGCCGTGGTCCAGGGACACGGAGAGTCAATGATCAGACAACAAGACCGGAAGCCCAACCTTGTAGACAACTTCTAGGCCTTCTCGGGGCAACAGCTGCCAGGGTACAAGGTGAGGAGGAGGATAGTGCTCAGCAAAGCTGCAAACACACTGTGCAGTCCCATCTCTCCTCTCACAGCCCCTGGGGAAACAAAACCAAAGCAAAACAAAAACTAGAGAAAATGAGTTTTCCCTGTTTCTCTTTGCCAGGGATTAAATAGTTTGAACAGGAGCCCCTACAATCTTGAGGAAAAGCCATCACCAACTGTAATTAATAATTTAAAAATAATCTACCTCTTAAAGAATGAGCAAAGAAAAAAAAATCACCAGATCTCAACAGACTCAGTAATCCAGGGGATCTCCTAAGGAATCAAATATCACGCTACGGAAAGGCTCCTACGGGAACCACAGGACAATTTTTACAAATCTATAGATCACTCTCTCAAAATCACTCAAAAGGACTTTATATCTATAGAAGGAGAGAACTGTGAAATCAAAACATTAGGTTGAACTGTATAAAATTGCTGATGTTTGATCATTTTGACCTATGAAGCTAGTATTTTTGAATGGGTCAACCAAGTTGCTTGCCAATGAAACGCTGAAGAGTCAAGGGGCCTGGAGTACAGATAGAAATAGATCTAATGCATATAAGAATTAAGTAGCTAGATGTGCAAAACATCAAATTATTTAACAATTCACTTTGAGAATAGTAGTCTTTAGAGGTAAAGGATAAAGAGATTAAGATGATTAGTAAACAGAAGGGTTTATAGGACAAAAAGAACGATCAGAGCAAATAGAAGAAAAATGACAATAAAATACCTATCTTAAAAATGCCCTTGCCACTTCCTACCCACTAGGATGGCTATGATCCAAAAGGCAGGTAACAACGAGAGTCAGTGAAGGTTGTGGAGAACCTGGAGCCCACGTATACTGCTAGTGGGGATGTGACATGATGCTGCTGGTTTGGGAAACAGCCTGGCAGTTCCTCAAAGTGTTAAAAAAATATAGAGTGATGACTTAGTAAGTCCTCTTCTAGGTATGTACCCAAGAGGAATAAAAACACGTCTGCACCAAAAAGTTGTACAAGCATGTTCATAGCAACATTACTCAAAACTGCCAAAAAGTGGAAATGATTCCAATGCCCGTCAGCTGATGAATGAATAAACCAAATGTGGAATAGCCATAAGATGGAATATTATTTGGCCGTAAAAAATGAAGTACTGATATATGCTACAATATGGATGAATCTTGAAAATATGCTAAGTGAAAGAAACCAGTCCCAAAAGACGTTTTATGATTATATTCGTATGAAATATCTAGAATAGACAAATCTATACAGGAAAAAAGTACAATAGTCCCCTTTATCTAGTTTCACTTTCTGTGGTTTCAGTTACCCACAGTCAGCCATGGCCCAAAAATATTAAATGGAAAATTCCAGAAATAAACAATTACAACTTTCAAGTTGCATGCCGTCCTGAGTAGAGTGATGAAAACCTCTCGCAGTTCAGCCCCACCCTGCCTGGCTTGTGACTCCTCCCTCTGTGCAGCACGTCCCCACTGTCAACTCCACCCACCTGCTAGCCTGTCAGTAGCTGTCTCAGTTATCAGGTCAACTGTGGCGATATCACAGGGCTTGTGTTCAGGCAACCCTTATGTCACTTAATAATGTCCCCATAGCATAAGAGTAGTGGTGCTGGCATCCTCTTATAGTTGTTCTGTTTTATTGTTAGTTTTACTGTTGTTATCTCCTACTATGCCTAAGTTATAAATTAAACTTCATCAGAGGTATATATGTATTGGAAAAAATGTAGTATATATAGGAGCAGTATTATACACTGTTTCAGGCATCCACTGGGGGTCTTGTAGCTTATCCCCTGCAGATAAGGGGGGCCTAACTTTAGCACATTAGTGGGTGTTGGGTGAGGAATAAAGAGTGACTGCTAATGGGTGTGGGGTTTTGAGGGGTATGAAATTATACTAAAATTGATTGTGATGATGGTTGCACTACCCTGAATATATTAAAAACCATTGACTACTTTAATATGTAAAATGTGGATGTGTGATTTAAATCTCAACAAAGCTATTATTTTTGAAAGTTACTCTGAATGACAGGATTCATTCTTTTTTATGGCTAAATAGTATTCCATTGTATATATGCCACATTTTCTTTATCCACTCCTCTAGCACTGTAGGATGACTAAACAGTAAGATATCACATTAATTCACATAGCTATTAATAGAAGATATTGAATGTTTCCAATACAAATGAGATGTCTGAGATGCTAGATATGCTAATTCCTCTCATCTGATCACTGCTTTAAATATCAAAATACCAAATATGCATAATTATTATGTCAATTGAGATACATAAAAATGTTACCTTGGCCAAATACCATCTTAAGCTTTATGGTCCCATCAAGTTTCCAAGCCATTAATGAAAAAGAAAAGCAGGCAAACATACTCTGGTGAATTATTATTTTTATTTCAAGCAAAAGGTAAATATTCTGTAAGTCCAAGTAGAAAATCCAGATTACTTAGAAAATAATTAGATTGGCCTCAGAGCTCTCTTAATTCTGAACGCTAGAAGAAAATGCCATAAAAGCCTTGTTTCCAGGGATTCGGGCTATCGTACACATGTAAGGGCAGCAGAAAAACACCCGCATACAAGCAGATACTTCACATCCATCCCAACACTCCTGCCTGAAACAGTAAACTGATAAATTCTCCTGCCTACCAAATAAAGGACTTAAAAAATATAAAGATCCTAAAGCATGAGATGTCATACACAGATGGTCCCTGCCTTAGATGGTTTGACTTGACGATTTTTCAGCTCTACGATGGTGTGAAAGTGATGCACATTCAGTAGAAACCATACTTCGAGTACCCCTACCACCATTTTGTTTTTCACTTTCAGTATTCCATCAATTACATGAGATCTTCAACACTTAATAATAAAATAGGCTTTGTGTTAGATGATTTTGCCCAACTGTAGGCTAACATAAGTGTTCTGAGCACTTCTAAGTCAGGCTAGGTGAAGCTATAATGTTCATTAGGCTAGGTATATCACTGATAAATGCATTTTCAACTTACGATGCATTTACTGGGATGTAGCCCCGTAAGTCAAGGAGCATCTGTATAAGAAAAGCCATTGCACAGCAGATGTGCACCTGGAAAGAAACACCTGGCTGCATGAAACCAAGCAACGGTCGAAGGGAGTTTACGTGACAGTGGGCACTGTGTTCGTAACCCACTATATTTCCCAGTAGGCGTCTATTACTAAATACCCTACCTAAGAGCATTACTTTCATTATCACATTTAATCCTCTCAGTAGCCCTACTAAGGACGCATTGTTACTTCCATATTGCTAAGGAAGAAACCAAGGCTTAGAGCAGGGTTTTTCCATCTCAGCGCTATTGACATTTGAGGCCACATAATTCTTTGTGATGGGGGCTGTCCTGTGCCCTGTAGAATATTTGGTAGCATCCCTGGCACTCGATGCCAGTAGTGTCTCCAGACATTGCCAAATGTTTCCCAGGGAGCAAAATTGACCCCAGTTGTGGACCACTGCCTTGAAGTGATGAAACAGTTTACCTAGTTCAAAGCCAGGCCTGTTTGGGGGCAAATATTGCTATGGGGTAAAGAACTGGCAGCAAATTTATGAAAAGAGAACCATTCTTTGCACCATCACTAACAGCTTTTTAGCCTTGTCTAATGATGCCACGTCCTACCTCTGAGGCCCTTTTCTGCAGTGGCCGACGTGGCAGTGGGTTTAGGGAACTGGAAACTGTTTGGGTTGATGCTCAGGGGTGTCCAGACCGAGCCAGGCTGAGAAGAACAAAGCTGCTTTGAACCCACACTCCTTCAGCCACATCAAACAGGATTCCTCTGAACTCTTGAAGGGCTCTTAAATACGATTTTAGTCTCTCATAAGAAAAGATCCAGGTCTCTTTCCTTAATTAGGCAGGTTGGCCAGTTAAAATGATAGATTTTCCTATGAGTAATATTGGGACTTCGCATTGCTCTTAGTACTTACACAGACCCCAAGAACAATCAAGAAACACTAATGGCACCATTATCAATGAAGAGGCCATCAGAGTCCCTTGCCCAGGTCACCTAGTATACCCCAAGGAGGTCAAATAATTTTAACATTTAGCCTATGCCAAAGAAAATTCAGGATGATAAATCTGCTGCCTCTGAAAATCCTATCATGTTTTCTAAGACAAAAGAAACCTTTATTAATTCAGAGTAATTATAAAGAAGTTTCAGCAGAATTATAGATATTTCAAGAAATGTAGCTTTACGCTTTCTGTAACTTCTACCAACAACTCCAAAGGGCTTCCCAGAGAGATTCAACTAGAAAAGCTTTAACAAACTCGTAAGACCATTTGAAATAGTATATTTAAAATTTTCACATAAAATTTTACATCTACTCTATTTGAATGATCATAAATTCCAAATTACTAAAATTTGACATCAGTTTTTATTTCAAATATTTTTTCTTTATGCCAAATCATGACATGAACAGCCCCTCCCTTTATTAGGGTAGGTAACTGGAAGTTAAATGTATGCATTTATAGATACCATGTTGAATATGCTCATTAGATTCTAGTTTGTCTTACAATTCTTGTTCTTTAGCCATGAACCTTCTACCTGTAATAAAATGATTTCTCCACAGTAAATGGAGAACTACAATTAAGCCATGTTACAAAACACCTGATTTAACTTCTCAGACACCAAGATGACACAAAGGTACTAAAAACGAAGATTAAACTTGTGAAACCTATAATAAAATTAGATTTTCAACCATATCTTTCTAATAGGTTAAAGACAAAAATACAAGATCAGGCACAGTTGGGCCTTGTTAGATGATGCAGGTTTCTTAAGCTTCCTGGTTTGGGGACCTCTTCAGGAGAGAAAGATTATGTGATCCATTTATTAAAATGTCTAATTGGTACCACGAAATCATTCATTCCTCCATTCAATAAATATTTTTTGAACATTTCCTTTATGCCAGACACAGGGCTTGGCTCTGAAACACGGGGTGCCCGGTTGCTTGACCAGTTATATTAGTGGTTTCTTTAAAATACCACATGGCTTGGTAATCAGAGCTGGGTTTTTTCCCCTCTTGTAACTTTATCTTCTTCAGAAGAAATACCTAAAATTTAAATATTAAGTGGCTCCAGGGAAATGCCTTCAGGGTGTGATGCCTTCACGGTCCACATGGGGGCGCGTCACATTCGCTGTTCTCTAGCCTTGGTCCAGATCAGGCCCCACGTTCTCAGAGGGTGGCAGGAACCCACCTTCCACCAGCTGCTTAGTCCCAAGCAAAGACTAGATTCTATAACCTAATTTAGCAGAACTGGTAGGGAAAATGATACTGATTTCATGCGATGCTCCTGAAGACATTTCCATAGTTTAACATCATTAGTAAAATTGAAATTTATGTATCACATGCATGCTTAGGTCAAGAGACCTGCCCACAGGACTCCCAGGCAGTCCTTATGAGCCACCACTAATCTCAAACTCTACTTAAGTAACCCCTGATACCGATTCATCTTCTGATGGCCATGCAAAAAAAGTCTGTTCATCTTTCATAGTTTCTATAAACTTCGTATGTAAACTATGGAATCGGGAGCTAAAAGCAGTCAACTCTGATGGGCTGTGCCTGCCTCCCCACTGTGTTCCCAGCAGCTCCCACCCCTGGGCTGGCAACCGTTGCTGGAGTCATCGAGACAAATGATTCCATCACAACCCATGCTTTAATCAGTTTATTCATTCAACCAAAATTTACTAAGTGCTGATGTGCTCTTCCTGTGCCAGATGTGGAAGATGCAAAGAGAGATGACTCAGACAGTTTCTCATGCACACCTCCACGAGTTTGCAATTCATCTGGGAGAGAAATGAGTAAAAGGAAAATAGAGTAGAATGTGCTAAATGCATGAATGGGGTAAAGAAACGAACACCTAACCCATCCCTGAGTGGTCACAGAAGCCTTCGTACAAAGTCTAAATTGGACCTAAAGACAAATCAGAAGTAAACAGCCAAAGAGGTGTGGGGACGGTGGGAAGGAAATGACTGTGGCAAGTCCTGGGAGCTTGGGGCAGGGGAAGGAGCCTGGGTCCATGGGTAGAGCACAGAGGGTGCAGTGGGGAATGTCAAGAGATAAAGCAGATGAGGAAGATGGTGCAGGGCCTTGTGTGCAAAGTTAGAGGATAATAAGGAGCAATACTGGGGTGACTGTGACCGATTTGCATCTCAGTAAGGGTTGCGGTGCAAAGCAAAGATTGGCACATTGACAAGCACTGCTGGTTGCCTCTTCGATATCCTTTTTCTGCTTCCCCTCTATTAACAGAACCTCTATTCACTGGGAATTGCAATATTTCTAATTTAAAAACTACTTTTCTTGGGCTCCCGTGCAAATAGTGGTGCTCCACGAGCTGCAAATAGTTTGTTAGGTTGTGCTTCTGAAAAAGCTCTTCAAAGAGGGACTGATTGGGTGGCATATTGTTTTGCCCTTGTCATCCTCCTCCTTGCTGCTCCCTGGAATGTGGATGAGATGGCTGTAGCAATTGTGTCCATCTTGCCATCATGAGGCAACCCTGAGGATGGAAGCCTCACGCTTAGAATGACAAGGCAGGAACGGAGTCAGTCCTGTTGTCCCTGGAAGGGACAACCCTAGAAGTCTTAGTTCCAGATTGCCTTTGAGGGAAAAAAATATCTCTTCATTTTGTTTAAGTTGCTGTGACTTGTACTTTCTATTTTAGGCAGCAGAAAAGAATCATAAGTGTTAAGGAGAGAGAGCAAAAGCTACAAGTAAAGAGACGCACCCATAGGTTTCCGCATGAAGACAGATGGTGGCCTCAACTCCGTGGTAAAGTGGATAAAGGGGAGTGGATAGACATGAGAAATATTAATAGTAATGGAGGTATGATAAATAAGATTGGTGATTGATTGAAGGCAGGTGATGAGCGGGAATTTGAGTTTCAATTTTCTGGTTTTAGATAATGGATGTGATAAATCATCATCTGTTTACAACAGACTCTCAAGATGTTTGTTATTGAAACTCAGACAACCTGGAAAAACCAGAATCCTTCAAATTTTCGTTCAACTTTGAACCATGCTTTCTCAACAAAACATGTAATAAATCCCATAAGGTTCTAAGCAAACTTCTGAATCAGTCTTATCAAACCACATCCCCAAACCCTTTGAAGTATAAAGGCTTTAACTTCAAGGGAAAATTATTTTAGCTATTTTTCTTTAAAATCGAGTGTGCTATAAAAATTTCATGGTGGAATTTCTTTTCAGAATTCTTGGTCCCTTTCAAAGTAAGACTTAAATTAACTTGAATAAGAGACACAGAGACTTCAACAGTTTAATTCTTACCCCTTCTGTCAAGGGGAAGCTATCTATCCTTCAATAGCTAAGACATCTTCATGTACATAGTTCTACATACTGTTAAAGCATTTACAGTTCTCCAGGAAAGCACATAAATTTAGGGAGTACAGAGAGGTGGTATGGTTTTTAGAGGTTTTCTCTATTCCTGAAACTGTTCCCAACTTGACATGGCTAACTCTCGCACATCTGTTGAGGCAGAACTCAATGTTCTGTCTCTCATGAAGCCTGCTGTGACCACTAAGCTGGAAGCAGCTCAGCCTTCTCTAAACTCTCGCGCTTTTAAGATGTTGTTGGATACTGTTACCCAACAGTCAATTTAACTGGGCCAATTCAATCCATTGAGAATATTGTGCATATTAAAATCCGTAACACCAATTGTATCTTATTCCTGGGAACAACTCTGGGGTTTTTCTTTTTTTCCATTGTCACAAAACAGAAAATTTGCTTTTTGCATTACAGCGACTCTTCCTTGTGTTACCTAGAGAGGCACTGAACACTTCCTTGTGACAAACTTCGCTTCCAACGCCATGTTGAAGCTATCACACCCATTCCAATAATTTTGCAGGAAATTGAAAAATGTCAAAGAACAAAGTACTTAGTCATGTCACTGCCTGAACTGGAAAGATGACAGAAGGACAGGAGATAGAAGCAATTTCTACTTGAGTTGCCACTTTGAAAGATCTAAAAAATAGGAGGAATTTATGACTGTCCTTAGCACTGCACAAGGTACTGAAAAGTAATTTTGTACTTTAATTCAACAAGTATTTGTTGAACATCCTCTCAGTTACGTGCCATGTTAGGAGCCACGGCAGTGGGTGCTGCACCAACTCCATCAGCTGGCAAGAGCCCAGTCCTAAAACTCCAGGAACTTTTTTGAGCTAAATTTTAGACCATTGGTAGTTTGAAATTACATGGCAGAAGTTGGCAAACACTACAAATTCAGGGCTTTTTACTTTCAGGGTGTCAGTTTACCAACACACCACTGGCAATCCAGTTCTGAGTAAGAAGCATTTTGAGTCCTTCCTAGTTGGGGAATAAGACAAGTGGTCAGAACACAGGCAGCATGCACTGAGCTCTAATCCATGTGTTAAGTTGGGATACACGAGGCTCAATCCAGAGCAGTATTACATTAAAAGAAATACAGTCACAAAGAAATTCTGTGTGCCCTATAAAAATACAATACAAATCCCAGGACAAAGCATAAAACAACTCTTGGAACACTATTATCTCTGACAATATTATAGATTAGAGATTTTGAAATTCTGATTGAAAATTAGGTAACAACGCAAGCTTATGACCCGCACTTACTGGGAATTCCTCGTTCATGGGGAATAATTGCAATCCCCGATCCCCATCACGAATGGGGTTCAACCGGTTACCCGCGCCTGCCGGCGTAGGGTAGGCACACGCTGAGCCAGTCAGTGTAGCGCGCGTGCAGCCCCGGACATCTAAGGGCATCACAGACCTGTTATTGCTCAATCTCGGGTGGCTGAACACCACTTGTCCCTCTAAGAAGTTGGGGGACGCCGACCGCTCGGGGGTCGTGTAACTAGTTAGCATGCCAGAGTCTCGTTCGTTATCAATAATAAAGATACTTGCACCCGAATGTTTATAGCAGCACAATTCACAATCGCTAAGAGGTGGAAACAACCCAAAT
>JAQIFY010003499.1:0-12496 GCA_028533085.1 Varecia variegata | reverse complement strand
GGTCTTCTCTGGTTCCATACAAAGTGTAAAATTATTTTTTCTATATCTGTGAAAAATGATGTTGGTAATTTAATAGGGATTGCATTGAATCTGTACATCACTTTGGGTAGTATAGACATTTTAACAATGTTGATTCTTCCAGTCCATGAGCATGGTATGGTTTTCCACTTGTTTACGTGCTCTGCAATTTCCTTCCTCGGTGTTTCATAGTTCTCCCTGTAGAGGTCTTTTACCTCCTTAGTTAAATGTATTCCTAGGTACTTTTATTTTCTTTGTTGCTATCTTGAAAGGTATTGAGTCTTTGATTTGGTTCTCAGTTTGACTGCTATTGGCATATATGAATGCCTCTGCTTTGTGTGTATTGATTTTGTATCCTGAGACTCTACTTAATTCATTTATCAGTTCCAGGAGTCTCTTGGTTGAATCCTTAGGGTTTTCTAGATATAATATCATATCATACGCAAAAAGTGACAGTTTTATCTCTTCTGTCTCCATTTGGACACCCTTGATTCTGCTCTCTTGCCTGATTGCTCTCGCAAGGACTTCCAGCACTTTGTTGAATAGCAGTGGGGAAAGTGGGCAACCTTGTCTGGTTCCAGTTCTAAGTGGGAAGGCTTTCAGTTTTTCCCCATTCAGTATGATGTTGGCTGTCGGTTTGTCATATATGGCTTGTATCATTTTTAGGTAGGCCCCGTCTATGCCTATTTTGTTAAGCGTTCTTATCATAAAAGGGTGTTGAATTTTGTCAAATGCTTTTTCTGCATCTATTGAGAGGATCATATGGTCTTTGTTTTTGCTTCTATTTATGTGGTGTATTACATTGATAGATTTGCGTATGTTGAACCATCCCTGCATCTCTGGGATGAAGCCCACTTGGTCGTGGTGGATTATTTTCTTGATAAGCACCTGGATTCGATTTGCTAGGATTTTATTGAGCATTTTTGCATCTATATTCATGAGGAATATTGGTCTGTAGTTTTCTATTTTTGTTGCATCCTTTCCTGGTTTTGGTCTTAGGGTTATGTTGGCTTCACAAAATGTGTTGGGGAGGAGTCCGTCTTTCTCAATGTTGTGGAATAACTTTTGCAGGATAGGCACCAGTTGTTCTTTGTAGGTGTGGTAAAATTCGGGTGTGAAGCCATCTGGTCCTGGGCTTTTCTTTTTTGGGGGGGGTTTATTGCTGTTTCGATTTCAGTTCTTGATATTGGTCTGTTCAGGAATTCTATTTCTTCCTGGTTGAGCCTAGGGAGGTTTTGTGTTTCTAAAACTTTGTCCATTTCCTCCACATTTTCCAATTTGTGTGTACAAAGGTTTTTGTAGAATTCATAGATGATATCTTGTATCTCTGTGGCATCAGTTGTAATTTCTTCTTTCATGTTCCTGATGGAGGTTATTAGAGATTTTCTTTTCTGGTCTTAGTCTAGCCAAAGGCGTGTCGATTTTGTTTATCTTTTCAAAGAACCAACTTTTTGTTTTATTAATCTCCCCTATAGTTTTCCTGTTGTCCACTTCATTTAGTTCTGATTTGATCTTATTAATTTCACTTCTTCTGCTGGGTTTGGGATTGGTCTGTTCTTCTTTCTCCAGCTCTTTGAGTCTATTCATTAGGTTGTCTATTTGTAAATTTTCTGTCTTTTTTATATAGGCATTTATGGAAATAAACTTTCCTGTCAGTACTGCTTTAGCTGTGTCCCACAGATTTTGATAACTTGTGTCTCCTTTGTCAGCTAGTTCAAAGAATCTTTTGATTTCCATCTTGATTTCCTCATTTATGACTGTTCAGGAGAAGGTTGTTTAGCTTCCATGACTTTGAGTAGAAATGAGAATTTCTGTTAGGGTTGATTTCTACTTTTATTCCACTGTGATCTGAGAAGATGTATGGTATAATTTCTATTTTTTAGAATTTTTTAAGACATGCTTTGTGTCCTAGGATATGGTCAATCTTAGAGAATGTCCCATGAGCTGATGAGAAGAACGTATATTCAGTGGAGTTTGGATAGAATGTCCTGTAAATGTCAGTCAGGCCCATTTGTTCTAGCGTTCTGTTTAAGTCTATTATTTCTTTGTTTATTTTCTGTTTGGAGGATCTGTCCTGTGCTGTCAGCGGGGTGTTGAAGTCTCTGGCTATTATGGTGTTGCTGTTTATCATTTGGTTTAGTTCAATAGGGTTTGCTTTATGAATCTGGGCGCACCTAAGTTGGGTGCATACATATTAGGTATAGTTATGTCTTCTTGTTGAACTGTACCCTTCACCATTATATAGTGACCATCTTTGTCTCTCATTACTTTTTGTGTTGATTTAAAAACTAAGTTATCTGAAATTAAAACTGCCACGCCAGCCTTCTTTTGGCTTCCGTTTGCTTGAAATATCAATTTCCATCCCTTTATTTTCAGTCTAGATGCATCTTTGCAAGTTAGATGAGTTTCCTGGAGACAGCAGATACTTGGCTTGTATTTTTTTATCCATTGGGCCAGCCTATGTCTCTTGAGTGGGGAGTTCAAGCCATTCACATTTATTGAGAGAACTGATTGATAGGTGGGGCAGATTTGTGTTCATCTGTTGGGTAGAACTTCATTGCTACGTTTTCTCTCTTGAGCCGTTGTGGGATCTGGCCTTTGATCTTTAGCTTTTGAGTAGTTTTACATTTGTGAGTGTTTCTTGTGCAACTCTGTTTTGAGTACTTCTTGGAGGGCTGGTCTTGTCTTGGTGAATTCCCTCAGTCTTTATCTGAGAATATCTTAATTTCTCCTTTGTATACAAAACTTAGCTTTGCTGGGTACAAGAATCTAGGCTGGGCATTATTTTGTTTCAGAAGAGTGAGGATGGGGCCCCAGTCTCTTCTTGCTTGTAAGGTTTCAGTTGAGAAATCTGGTGTTATTTGGATGGGCTTTCCTTTGTATGTTACTTGTTTCTTTCACCTTACAGCTCGAAGAAGTGCCTCTTTAGTGGATATTTTAGTCCGCCTGATGACTGAATGACGTGGTATCTTCCTATTTGTAATGAATCTCCCAGGGGTCCTTTGGGCTTCTCATACCTGTATATCCAGACTTTTAGCAAGGCCTGGGAAATTTTCCTCAATTATCTCTTCAAATAGCTTATTCACCCCTTGCGTATTTTCTTCTTCACCCTCAGGAATGCCCATAACTCTCACGTTAGGCTTCTTCACATACTTCTTTACTCTATCTCTGTGACTGAAGGTGTTATCTTCAATCTCTGAGATTCTTTCTTCTGTTTGATCTATCCTGCTCTTGAGGCTTTCCATTGTGTTTTGTAGTTCCCTGAATAAATTCTTCATTTCCAGGAGTTCTGTTTGATTTTCCAATTTCTTTGAGACAGAGTCTTGCTCTGTTACCCGGGCTAGAGTGAGTGCCGTGGTGTCAGCTAGCTCACAGCAACCTCAAACTCCTGGGCTTAAGCGATCCTCCTGCCTCAGCCTCCTGAGTAGCTGGGACTACAGGCATGTGCCACCATGCCCGGCTAATTTTTTCTATATATATTTTTAGTTGGCCAGATAATTTCTTTCTATTTTTTTAGTAGAGACGGGGGTCTCACTCTTGCTCTGGCTGGTGTCGAACTCCTGACCTTGAGCGATCCACCTGCCTCGGCCTCCCAGAGTGCTAGGATTACAGGCATGAGCCACTGCGCCCGGCCTGATTTTCCAATTTCTTTAGTTAATTTTTCTTCCAAGTCCTGGATTTTTTTTGTGGTTTCTTTGTGTTGGTTATTCATTTTTTCTTGCATATCATTCACTTTTTTGATGATTCATGTTTGAAATTCTTCTTCTGTCATTTTGGTGTTCTGAGTTTGGTTAATGTCCATTGCTAGAGAGCTGGTGTTTCTCTTTGGGGGTGTGCTTTCCATTTGATTCTTCATACGTCTGGAGTTCTTTTGCTGATTCCTTCCCATCTGGAACAGCTGCTGCTTCTTGCCTTTAGATTGTCGTTTGGGTGATGACACACCCTGTGTAGTCTGAGCCACTAGGTGGTGTTTGTGGGTGAGATTCGACCACACCCTATACGATGAGTCAGTAGATGCAGTAAAAGGGTGTGCAGAATGACCTCCCTGTCAGTAGGTGGCGCTTGCTGGGAGGAGCAGGCTGCAGTGTTGTTTTAGGGTCCTGTAGCCAACTCTTGTTCCTCTGGAGAGAGACTCTAGTGCCTCACGTGGTGGGTGGGGCCCTGCGACTTCCAGGTGTGTCCTTATTCTGCACCTCAGTGGGGGCAGGTCGGGGAGTGAGTCTGGGCAGAGCTGGGTTGGGTGAGCCTGCCCTCAAGCTCCACAAATGCTGTTAGCTGGGGTCAAAGGTCTGTTCTCTGCCTCTGGGCAAAGTTGCTAGGGAGGGGCTGGAATGGCCCCTCTCAGCAGGAAAGTGTGTGTGTGTGGGGGGGGGGGGGTGTCTGAGACCTGCAGTCTAGAGCAGGCCTTGTTCCTTTCCACCCTCCCCTATTCTGCAGTTTCTCCGACCTCAAGCCAGTGGATCTACCCTGGCTGTCATGCAGGCCAGGAGGTTCCTTGCCCAGGATCGCAGACCGGGCTGGGTGCACAGCTTTTCTGTGAGAGGAGGGTTGCCCCTCAGGCACACTGATCTGCCCCTAAAGGCACACACACTCGGTAGGGTTGTTCACAAATAACCCTTCTGTGCCCCAGGGCAATGCAGTTGAGTCCTGGGTGTACAGGATCTGGTCTGTAGGCCTGTCCCCTGGGCCCTGGAGATCACTCTGTGACCCTTCCAGGGTGAGGATTGCTGGTCTCAAGTCACCCCGGGGGAGCCCAGGCTGGATCGGTGTCTCTCTGCCTCAGGATTTGCCCCACTCTCCTGGAGTCACCAGGCAAGCAGCACCTGGGAGGGTGGCTGGGTAGGGAGCTCGAAATCTGAGTACCCCTCAGTCTGCTGTAGGTCCCCCAAAGGAGAGGTCCCGTTCCCTGCAGATGCCTCCGGGTGGTGGCTAAATTGCCTATCTCGGAAGAGGCGGGGAGGGGAGAATGAAGCAAAATGATGCCTGCTGATGGGCTCGGGTCTATGGACCGGGAGGTGCCACAAGGGAGATGGGAGCCTGGTGCCCTGTCCACACGAGGCTCACGGCTCACTGGCGGTGGCCGTCTCTCCGCTCAGGAGCCCACCCGCAGTCTAAAACGCAAGGGAGGGGAAATGTAGCTGCTTCACCTACCCTTGTTGCTGGTCTCCAAGCTTCTCGGGGGCCTTTCACCTTCCAGTTCTCCATTTGGAGTCTCCTGTAGTTTCAGGCACTCTCCCTTCCAACGCTCGTCTGATCTATGTTCGTCTGCCTTTTTTTCCACTTTCTTCTAAAATCCGTCTTTCTTGCAGAGACACTCTGGCTGGTGGTTTTTCTTGTCCGCCATCTTGATTCTCTCCCTAGAACTTCTTTTTCTATTTACCTATTTAATCTATTTATTAAGTCCTTCCTGTGTGCTAGGTACTGATTTGGTTGGCATTCTACTTTATATGATCCAAAGAAAATTTGGAAAAGAATTAATAGCAACTAAAAGCAGGTGGAGGAGGAGAACAGGTTATGCAGATTCTGTCACTGACCACAGAAAGGAAATCAGTTGGGTTTCCATTGTTACTGCCTTTTTGGATATTCAGAAGTTGGAAGTATTCTCAACAGCTTTGAGGCAGGAATAAAGCCCACAGCAGAGCAAATTTGTGATTACTCCAAACCCTCCAAATACAGATATTTAGAAATAGCCACATTCACCCTGTGAGTTGTTACCTGTGAAAGACAGGTGCGTTGAGAACTGTGAAGGAAGTTGAGTGATGGGCTGGAACAACCCACAGGCCTAAGCTTTCCACCTGATGAGGGAACACCAAGCTGGCTCCTCCACTGCAGAGCCCCTGTCCATGGGGCTCAAAGGCCTCCTGGCCACAAGTGTGACCTTCCCACTCAGATTTGGGTAAGGGTTCTGGGGAGAGTTGAGGTTGGGATAAAGGATGGGGCATGGGGCTGAGCCACTTCAGAGATAGCAAATCAGGTGAGTACCTATTCATGTGGTTACATTTTTGTACTTTGCTATTTTTTTTTAAATAAATGAAAGCCAATTACCTTCAGCCAATAGGATGCTCTACTTTGATAAGGCAATTTGAATATACATAGGCCAAGAATTGAGTTAATAACCCTATGCATTCTGTGCACTATAAGAAATAGATCAATGTAACACAAAAATAAAATTTATCAAAAATAAAATAAACCATGGATGAAATTCCCCTGTTCCTCCTATGTGACTTGAGTGTAGGAGGAAGGTGTCTACCTGGGATTTCATGCAGAATCATTAATAAAACTTGTTAATTTTAATGCTTGAAACACAGAATATTTGATGTGGAGGTAAGGATTTAGTTTGGTTTAGAATCTACATTGTAGATTCCTTGGCATTGGCAGTTGTTAGAATAAAAATGTAGGGCTGAACACGTTGTTTTTCAAATTGAGCTTTTGAAGGATTAGAGACCTGAAATCTGTATTATCTTGTGGGAGACTAAATGGTTTAACAACTTTGCAAATTAAAAGAATAAATTTATTTTTTGATTATTAGAGGGATCCTCAATTGGCTGATTTTAGAAAAAGAAATCTCAAACTACTGATAGAAATAGGCAGACAGGTAGACTTTGGACCCTCTGAACTTTATTTAATACCTTGCTATTCAACATATAATATGAGGACCAGCTCCTACAAATCACTCAGGAATTTGTTGGAAATGCTGATATTTAGGCCCCACCCTAGACCTTCTGAACCAGAATCTGCATTTAACAAAACACCCAGGTGACCATATATATGCTACAGTTTCCACAGCTCTAATACTTGAGTTCTCAGGGTTGAATTTTTGGGTCAATACTAAACTAGATACTTCACTAGACCTCTGGAGTCACAAGGAGAGACACACATCTGTGAGTGGCCAACTATCCTTTTATATAAATGGCTGCCTCTGGGCCAATGCTGTGGGTGAATCAGAGCATCTGACTTACCGGACGAGGGACATATCTTTAGAAAGAAAACAATCGCCCAAAAAAGAGGAGAATGAAGAAATACCATCCATATCTGTTTTTCATTATCAAAATAATATTGCTGTTTTGCATGCTTTCTAGACTCCTTAGGGTATTCTGTTGCCACTATGAGGTTTCCTTTTTTTCTTTTTACATATTTAGAAGCAATTTAATAGAAATGTTGCTGCATGGGAATAAAAATACTTTTCTCAAAAAATGTTCCCATTCAATAAGTTACCACATATTTTTTGTTCCATATGGTGCTTCATAAACTAACATCATCTGTAGGCAATGCAATTGACACCGCAGAAAAGTAGATTTATACATTTAAAGTGGCTATATAAATCTACATATATGAATTTTTTGCTTTAGACAAAAGATAATCACTGTTCAATTTTTTTTTTAAAAGTGGTGTTACACAAACAGGATTTCTTGCCAAATTCCTTAAAAAGACTGCAGAGAAGGTAAATTAACTTCTTCATTCATTTATTCATCTAGCAATGACTGATCTTTTACTGGGGGGTACAAAGATGAATAAAACATTGTCCACAGCACTGAAGAACTGACCCTCCAGTGGGACAGGAAGAAAGAAGATATGGCAGTGTGATGACAGCTTTTGGGCAGTAAGTGTGGGTGCTCTGGGAGAGCACAGCAGGGGTTCCTAGTGAGGCTGATTGGTGGAGCAGGAGCTGAGAGACATATTCCCAGAAAAGGTGACTCCTAGGTGGAATGCTTTAAAAAGCAAGCCGTGGCTGAATAATTTTGGGATCCATACTAAACTGGATGCTTCACTAGACCTCTGGAGTCACAAGGAGAGAGACAGCTGATGCTTTGATGGGTTAGTTCCCAAGCACCTGGGAGACATGTGTATCTGTTAGTGACAAGTCCTCTGTGACTATCTGTGTTAAGATCAATAGTCTCCTCAAACCTCTGCCCTCCCTATCTCTTCACCCTGTTTTCTTTCCTCCATAGCACTTGTTACCATGCAGGGTAGCTAAGACAGCCCCGATAATCCCTAAATTATGATATTTATGCCCTCGTGTTGTCCCCTCCTACATTTGATCAGTTATGACCAATAGAATGTGATTGAAGTGATGGTATGTCCCTTCCAAGATTAGGTTGTGAGTGATACCATGGCTTCCATCTTTATCACTCTTTTTCTCCTAATCAATCACTCACTCTGGGGAAGCTAGTTGCCAAGTCATGAGCAGCTCCCTGGAGAGGTCTACATGGCAAGGAACACAGTCTTGTGCTAATGCCACTTGAATTAACTGGGAAGCAGATTGTCCAGCCCCAGATGAACCTGCAGATGAGACTGAAACCCTAGCTTACAGCTCCACTACAAACTCATGAGAAACTGTAAGCCAGCATCACCCTCCTACACTGCTCCCCCATTTCTGACTCTCAGGAACTGTGATAATAAACTTTGTTGTTTTAAGGTGCTAAGTTTTTACGTAATTTGTTACATGGGAGGAGATAACTAATATGCCATCGGGCACATAATGGGTTTACTTATTTATTATTGTCTTTCTCTCCAGGTAGAAGGTAACCAGCAGAAGGAAAATTACTTAGCTTCATTGGTTGCTTGCTGTCCCTCTAGTACCTAGAACACTGCCCAGATCCTAGCAGGTGCTCAAAATATGTTAAATGAACACTGAATCCTGCTGACATTCATTCTAATGGTTTGAATGAGGATTTAGAGTGTCTCTGATAAAGTCTGTAACTAAGAAAATACCCAATCAGGCTCTCTCGAGAACAAAAACTGTGTAAGGTTGGTGGGGGTCTGTGTAGCCCCCTCCCCTGCTACAAACCCCTCTGCCCTAAGCAGTGAGTCAGCTCCACTTTTCCACTTGAACAAGCACCTTGCCCCACCAAAGCCCAGCCACATCCTGTGACTGGCCGCACACCCAGCCCCCACGCTGTCTGCCCGACCCTGGAGACATCCTGTTACAGCCCCAAAGCCATCCTACTTACTAAAAACTTAACTTAATAATAATCCACTTAAACAAACACCTAAAAAACAAGCCCCCTCCACTTATACCCCTCACCACATATAAATACCCTTGCCTCAGTCCCAGATGACTGCAACTTCCCGAGTCCCTCCCTTGGGACCTGTTACCCTCACCCTGGAGCACTCCAATAAAGCCTCTTTTCTTAACCCTTTCAACTCTGCTCGTCTTTCTTTCTCTGGTGCCCACCATCCAACAACCTTACAAACAGAGGCACGGAAGCTGATGTTTTCAATTCAGACACATCTCATAGGATAATAGGTTTCTATTTGCGTTCTCACCAAAGCCACTGGCATCAGACCACTGTTGGGACTGTTCCTCAGCCCAAAGTATGATTCACTACAGAGCTGGCTGGTTCCTGGGAAATAAGGTCCCTGGAATTATGAGCCAAAACAAACTCCATAGAAATCAAAGTCCATTCCCTCTCCTTAATTGCCAAGGCTTGGGTTCTATAGGGCCAATGAGGGCAAGTTCTTCAAAGGTGGGGAACCCATGGAACAAATCTAAGCCATAAACATGGGAACCCAAAAGTTAAGAGTCCAAAAGTAAACACAGAGACCAAAGGAGCAGGCCGAGAATGGGACAGTTGAGCTGGCCGACGGACTGGGGCAAAACAATAGCAACCAGAAATTCCTGAGCAGACCCTGAATTGTAGCTTTCCATAGTCAGTGGTTCTCAGTCCTGCTTACCCAATAGAATCACCTGGGGACTAGTGCTGGCTAGTAAACTATTTCTTACTTCAGTATTACCCTCCTGTTCCACTCTGAAATTCTAGGGCTGGGATTCTGCCAAAAGCATTTCTTCTATTCCCAGCTCTGCTAAGAGGGTCACTAGGAGAGACCAAAAGGATGGACTGGGAAGAAGGAATTTTTCTCTATCCCATTTGCTTTGTGCTCTTATTATCACTGTCACCCCAACAATGGTCCTCCAAACTCTGGTTTCCATAGCAGCAGCTGATTCTAATTTGCAGTTTTGCTACTATCCCAGAACCACTTGTATCTGAGATACAAACACCAGCCAGCCAGTGCCTTCTCCTCAGAAGTTTGGGTCCCCAAGAGCTCTGCAAAATTGCTCCCCTGAGCTCAGATGCTGGCAACAGCTGGTGGCACACCTGCAGTGGTCAGTGTCTCAGCTCTGTAGAGCCCCTCCTCCAGGCCTCTAAGTTTCAGTAGCCCTAACTTCTTCCCTTTGTTTCTCGCCAGTCTTAAAGGTAGTAGCTGCTTTCTGCATTCCTCAGTAACTGGTTAAAAGCTAGTTTAATTAAATTCTTTGTTTCTTGTTTCTATATCCTGACTGGACACCGAATGTTGATTAAGTTGGTCTGCTGTGATAAGGCACAGGACATTTTAAAAGTCCATAGGTGATTTTAATGTACAGCCAGGATAGAGAACCACTATACTAGGATGTTCTTCTTTACCTGTATTGAATGGTACAACTGATGTACAGGTAGAGCGTAAGATGTGCTGGAACTGGAACATGAACCATCCCCATTTTCACCGATTCCTTCAGCTGCCTAAACTAGTGTTTAGCAGAAACCACAATTTTAATTTGACCAGGTCCACTCATCTATTGAAGAGAAAGGGTTCTTTTGGCCATTCATATGTCTGACTCCTTAGCAGATGCGACTAGCCATTTGGGCTGATCCTACCCTTCTGTTTCCATATTCTCAACGTCCCTGGACTTTTAAAATACCTCTGTATATCCCATTATGGGTGGGATCAACCGCTGCAGGAATTTACTAAATGGTTGTTTCCCTGTCACTAAAAGCAAAACAAGGGGCAGCTCTTGGGTATTTGCAAAGGTCTTTAGAAAAGAAAACTTGCATTTGCATTCAGAGAACATCTATCTCATACAGGTTCTTTGTGTGCAAATTCAGCTCCCTAGTTCCTGATTTTCATTAAATATTTCATGTGTGTGGAGAATATTGTCAACATTACTAATAGGTTTTCTGTTTAATTTCTCTGTATAATTTGTCATCAAATAATCTCCCAGAAAGGAGTTCTGACCAAGTAGACGGGACCTTACGAAGAAGGATGATTTGTTTTTGCAAAGCCAGTAATTTCAATTTCAAACAAGCAGGAGCTTGGGAATGTATGGTCCTGGTGACTTGGCAGGAACATTATGGAATGCAATTAAATGAACGTTCCCAGCGCAAAAACTCACTGTTTCAGGTTTTTGCATAATGTATCCCCTTGAATCAAACAGGGAGAGGAACTTCGTGAAAATTACCATCTTCCCTCTGAATCGACTTTTCTCCATTTGGCTGTCTTGCACTAGATCATGGAATTATGCTAACCTCAGAAGGCATCTCTCTCAACAGATAGTATGTGTAGATCCCCTCTCTCTCCCCACCACTAAATAAACCATACAACAGCTCAGAATAAGAGTCGAGGAAAGGAAATAAGCAGACAAACAGGAAATTGGTAAAATGACAAAAGATGAGTGCAGACAGAGTCTAAATCATGCCATATGACACAGTTATTTGCAGAAGTATCTGCTTTTGCTCTTGTCTCGCAGAGGGAAGTCTGGAATCAGCGCCTCTTCTACGTGTTATTTCTTTAAGGAAATGAGATCTGAGGCATGATAGACTATAAAAGAAGCATGCTTAAGCAAAGCCGCTTATAACCTTTCAAGTATTTCTAGTTTCTGCTATAGAGAGAAACACAGAAAAAGTACTAACAAATAAAGGGGAAATCTTGAAGTGGATGGGGGATGGAAGAACATGTCTTTGATCTTCAAAATGCTTTCCTTGAAAACTGGATAGCCACATGTAGAAGACTGAAACAGGACCCACAGCTTTCACCTCTCACAAAAATCAAATCACGGTGGATAATAGACTTAAACCTTAGGTGTGAAACTATTAGAATTCTAGAAGAAAATGTGGGAAAGACTCTTATAGACATTGGCCTAGGCAAAGAATTTATGAAGAAGACCCCAAAGGCAATCACAGCAACAACAAAAATAAATAAATGGGACCTGATTAAATTAAAAAGCTTCTGCATAGCCAAAGAAACAGTCACGAGAGCAAACAGACAACCTACAGAATGGGAAAAAATTTTTGCATGCTACACGTCCGATAAAGGACTGATAACAAGAATCTACTCAGAACTCAGGAAAATCAGCAAGAAAAAATCAAACAACCCTATCAAAAAGTGAGCAAAGGACATGAACAGAAATTTTTCAAAAGAAGATATAAGAATGGCCAACAAATGTATGAAAAAATGCTCAACATCTCTAATCATCAGGGAAATGCAAATCAAAACAACAATGAGATATCACTTAACTCCAGTGAGAATGGCCTATATCAAAAAGTCCCCAAACAATACATGTTGGCGTGGATGCAGAGAGACAGGAACACTCATACACTGCTGGTGGGACTGCAAACTAGTGCAGCCCCTATGGAAAGCAATATGGAGATACTTTAAACAGATACAAGTAGACCTACCATTTGATCCAGCAATTCCATTATTGGGCATCTACCCAAAAGAACAT
>JAQIFY010003498.1:0-12497 GCA_028533085.1 Varecia variegata | reverse complement strand
TCTTTGTACCCTTGGGCCAACTCATCAGAACTTTAAATTAACCAGTTTGCAGCCGCCAGTGTAATAGCTGACTCAAGCTAGCACCCAGTGGATGCTAAACCATTGGGTAAAAGGTCGGTCTCACCGTATTTTAGTTCAGGCTGCTACAACAGACCACCATAGGCTGGGTGGCTTAAACAACAGAAATTTATTTCTCAAGGTTCTGGAGGTTGGAAGTTCAAGGTCAAGGTGCCAGCAGATTCAATGTCTGAAGAGGGCTCTCTTCCTGGTTTGCAGATGACCAGCCGTTTTTTTATTGTATCCTCACATGGCAGAAAGAGGGGAACTTCTCTCTGGTGTCTTCTATAAGGACGCTAATCCTATTCATGAGGGTTCCACCCTCATGACCTAATTACCTCCCAAAGGCGCCACCTCCTAATGCCGTCATATTGGGATTTAGGCTTCTATATATGCATTTCGGGGAGACAAAAACGTTCAGTCTATAGCCCAATGTATCACCTCATGGATACAAACCCTTTACAAAAGGAAAAGTCTGTCTTTACGATGGAGAAATCCAGCACTTACCACCTTAACCAGGTAATCAAACATCAGCAGTGGCGAGACTGTTTGACGTAGGAGCCTCCTCAGGCTGCAGTAAGATGTGTAGCCATGTCTCCTGCACTCTTGTCAAAAATGTTTATCCTGAATCTAATTAAGAAGAGATGAGGGAGGAATCCAGAATGTGAACCATTGTAAATGACAAGTGACTTAGACTCTTTGAAAAAATGAATGTCATAAAAAAACATAAAAATTGTATGCTGTGCTCGCTTCAGCAGCACATATACTAAAATTGGAATGATGCAGAGAAGATTAGCAAAAAAAAAAATTATGTGTTGTAGGGAGAATGACAGGGAGGTGGAAACCAGTCTAGAGCAGAAGAAACTAAGGAGACATTATAGCCAAATGCAATGCATAAACTTTAATTGGATCCTGGGTCAAAAAAAAAAAAGACTAGAAAAGATACTCTGGGACAATTGGGTAATTTTAAATATATATATTAAATGATATGTAATTTTTTAGGTGTGATAAATGCAAATGTGGCTTTGTAGGAAAATATCGTTATTCTTAGAGATTATGCAAAAGTATTTAGAGGCAAAGTGTCTGCAAGTTATTTTCAAATGGTTCCACAAAGAAAATGTGTGTATGAGTATGTATACGTCGAGGAAGGGTGTACAAAATATTAACAATCAGTGAACCTAAATGAAGGGTCTGTAGTTGCTTGTTGTACTATTTTTCTCAATGTTTCAGGTTTGAAATTTTTCAAAATACTAAGATAGTGAGAGAGGTCAACACCAGAAAGCACCCCTAGATTTCTGGACTCCTCTCACCCATTTCCCAAACTCTGACCAAAAGGAGCATCTTTTCTAAGGTCGGGAGTGCTGAGAGTCCTCACACCAAGCACACAGAGGGACCTTCCCGACACAGTGACTTCCCTTAAGGAGTCTCCTTCCCACTGTCACTGCTGCCACACCAGGCCTGTCCTTCCAGGTGGGAGCAGCTGGGCCACCGTGGGTGGGGACTGGGTGGGGATGATGGGAGGCAGGATGACAGGTGTTCTCTCACCACGGGGCCAGCTGAGGAAGCCTAGGGACTGAGGGCTTCCAGAACCTCCCTGCTACCTTTTGAGGAAGGGGCCTCAGGTTGTAGGAGGAGGAATTCACCAGCAGCATGGAGGTTGTGGCTCACCAGCCTTCCGCGTCCATTAGGATTCTCTAATGAGCTGATTCTGAGAGAACTGGGCTGTCCCTGCCCTGAGCCATCCTGTCTGAGCTGAGCAAGGCTTTCTGGGTGCCCCCTCGGCAGGGACAGCGTACTTGGCTGCACTGTCAGTGACCCAGTCACCACGCTGCCCCCCTCCCTGTCCCCCAGTCTGGACGTGGCTCTGGAGAGAGATCCTGTTTCCAGGATGGCTTTTTTTCTGTCTTTTCTCCCTGGAAACCCTGGGTCCAGGCCTGCTATGACTCAGGGCTCTTTTCATGTAGGAGAGGACTGTTGATCCTGTTGTCAATTCCCCTTCTGTCTGGGCTGGGGAGCCTGAAAGCAGGGGAGCCGGGAAGTTGGAAGGGGCAGACAGGGAGGAGTTTGTTCTAGTGGGCTGCCGTGCCTACCAGAAGAGGACTAGGAGTCAGAAAAGTGGTGGCCTGGGCTCTTGGCTGCTGTGTGACCTTGAGTGAGGCAAGTGCTATCTCTGGGCCTTCATCTCCTATACTGAAACCGAGTTTGGACACACAGACGTTTCTAATTCAAGACCTTCCTCTTCTATGGAAGACAAAGGGGTAAAACTCTCAATGTCTAAACAAAACTCTTTTATCACAGAGCCTGGCACAATAATGTAGCACAACCTGCAGCTAAGTTCCATCCTTCTACCCAGCATGGCCAAAAGAAAAATAACCAAAAAAGATCTGCCTTTGGACCACCACCCTTGAGGTTTGGGAGTGGAGTAGGTTCTAAGGTTTCCCACCTCCACCTGCCTGGAACGCCACTTGGGAAGTATTTACTCAATACCTTCCAAGGCCATAATTCTGCTATGTCCTAAGCTGGAAACCAAGAAATATTGGCTATAGATAGAGAAGTCCAGGACTTAAGAAAGTGTACTATCTTCTAGGGAACATAGAAGAGTTCTTAGATTAAACCATGTGAAACGGCCAATATGCAACCACTTTTGACCTACAAAAGTCAATTTCATCTCGAATCAATAGTCCCTGAAAAAAAAAAAAAAAAGGCAATTTCGTATGGTTTGACCTGATACTCATATTGTTAGGTCCTGGAAGTCAGGGATTGCAGTAAATGCTGTGGGCTGGAGAGATTAGCCCACAGTTTCTCTCTGAACCTACCCAGCCCGGGTTGGGTTAGGAGAAAAGCGGGGAAAGCCGCCAGCTGCTGGAGCAGCTTGCCCGCCCTCGCCATCCAGTCTTTTGGCCCTGGAGGTTGACACATTGGCCAAGCCCTTGTCCAGAGTCTGCCTGAGATTCCAGCGTTCGCCCTCCTGGTGACCGGCCAGGGCAGCTGCCCAGGGAAGTCCCAGGTGTCCATAGGCCACTCTCCATGTCTTGGAAACTGCAGCTGGAGGAAACTTTAAGAAAGGAGGAAATAGGAAACACTGGCCCTATTTTCCCCCTTTCTAGACACAGACAAGGGGGAGAACACACACCTGAAGCTTCATCTGGCACAGGGACACATGACCGAGTGATGGCTGGGAGCGGAAGAGGTGTTAGTGGGAATGGGGAGACCAGGGTTTGGCAGGGTTCAACTGGAAATTACTCTTGGACGAGGCGATTGCCAAACGGGATTTGGAGGAGAAAGGATAAATGCGATAGAGGAGAGGGGAGATTGGGAGGAAGGGCTCTCTGCTGCGTCCGACTGACGACACTCGGAACATCATGGAGAATCGGATGCTCTGGCCGGTGAGGGCAGTTGTCTGCTCCGACCCACGGGAACACCTCCAGCCTTTGTCCGAGCCAGTGCTGGTGTCACGGGCAGGATGGCATCTGGCCTCAGTGGCGGCCTGCTGCCCGCCTGCTCTCCTGGCGCTCATGGACCATTAGGATGATTTTTGGATGTTTCCTCGCTGCCATCTGTCCCACAGCCTTCTTTTTGGGGAGCACTGGCAGGACATCTGTCAGGATGCTAGGACAGGCACAGCTGGCATCCCAACTTCCAGGAGCTCTCTGCCCTTGTGCAGGGGAGGTCAGTCACCAGGCTGTGGGCTAGAGGGCAGCTCATTTTATTGAGCCAGAGCGTTTGAGATGGATAGAGTTGGAGAAATAGTCCAATTTCCCTTTTTCTCAAGTGAGAAAACTGAAACGAAGAGACTTGCTCAAAGACACTGGTCTAGTTTGAGGCAGAGCCAGGGCTAGAGCCCAGCGCTCCCCACTCCAGGCCTGTGACTGGGCCCTCGACCCCATCACTGCATCACCGTGACCAGATCAACACCAAACCTCCCTGGTACCCAACAGCGCTGCCCACATCACAGGACATCCCTGTCCCTCCAAGGATGACGTGCAGCACTGTGAGGCTATGTGCTAGGAGCACTTTGGAAGAAAGCTGCTCAAAACCATGAAGGTGCCATGCCATGATTGCTATTGTTGCTGCTATTATTAACAATTAGGGTCATTAGCCCTGGAGAAAATGCAAAGAGAAGTACTCTTGGCACCGCTCTCCTCGCGCCGCTCCTAATGGTCCCCTCCACACCTCCTCCCCACACAGCGGGCCTTGAGCCGGGAGATGCAGGATAATTGCCAGGGGGAGCAGAAGTCCTGGAAAGGAGTGGGCAGAGCCTTCCTCCTGCCTGGGCATCCTTGGCCCTGCCTTTCCTCGGGGACGGCTCTGCTGAAAGGTCAGAGGAAGTGTGGAGGGGAAGTGCTATTATCGCTGCTGCTTCCTTGGCAGCTGACTAAGCCAGATTGGCCACTGAGTTCTGATTTGGGGTCCGAGAGTGAGCAGGGCAGGGCCTGTATGATGTGATAGCACAGGCCAATTTTATTGCCAGAGCCAATCTGTCATTCATTTGCTTGTTTATTCATTCAGCAAACATGAAGTGAGCATAGACCATATGCCAGGCGTTATGTTAGGGTTTGGGGCGAAGCAGTATCCAGGAGGCAAGGAGGGCTGAGCATCACTGACCTTCAGCCAGCCCTGGTCGTGGCAGTGTTCCAGGGCACTTGCGTTTGTTTCCCTGGAGAGCACCTTTAACCTCTGACTTCCGAGAGATCAGGCCGAGACTCCGTACACGTCCGAGCTGGGAGGGGCCTTAGACACCAGTGCAGGGCAGCCCCCGGCGTTACCAGTGGGACTGTGGCCTGGGTGGTACAGGACTTGCCCCATCCTTTCTCTGAGGAAGCCTTCTCCTCCACCAGGGCGTGGTGCCGACGTGGGTGTTGGTCCAGCCTGGTTTATTCAGTCCTTGGCTGGGCGCCCCAGTGTCTCCTGACTTTGCAGCCCTCTGCTTACATCCGGAGCTGCTGACTCCGATGGGGCAGAGACATCTCCTTGCTGGGATGCCCAGAAGGGATCCAAGTGGTACCGAGGAATGAAAAAATACACTTCCAGAGAAACCCTCCGGTTTCTCCTCCAATCCTAACTTCTCATTCTGGCCCCTTGCCCGCCACCTTCAGAGGCAGTGTGGTGTAAAGGATAAAGGAGTGGACTTGGTACCTGCTGTACACGTCTTTGCTAGCCTCCGTTTTCCCATCTATAAAGTGTGTATACAGTGAGCTATGATGGCACTACTGCACACCAGCCTGGGTGTCAAAAAAAAAAAAGTGTGTATAGTATCATCTTCCCTCCCATCCAAGTACTAACCAGGCCCCACCCTGCTTAGGTTCCGAGATCAGATGAGATCGGGCGCATTCAGCGTGGTGTGGCCTTAGACAGTATCATCTTTCCTTATCTGCACTCTGTAGTGTTGTGACAGACAAATGAGATATTGTAGATGAAGGCATTGCATACACACTGAAGTGCTCGATATATGTAAAGCTTGTTATTCCAGTGACCCTTCTTGTTCCCCACTCCGCATTTGAGTGTCTCCTCTCTGTAGCCCAGCCCACTTCAGAACACCCTCCTCTGTTCTCTCACCATCCACTCCAGCTCCTGTTCTTACTGCGTCCTCCCTCCCGGCCTAGATCAAGACCTAAAGCAACGCTTGTTGCATCTTAAATAGTAACAGTAGAAGTAACCATCCAAGTTGATATTCATTAGCTATGCGCTAGCTATTAAACTTGGATTATCTCATTGGCTATTCCCAGCAAACAGTGAGGTCAAGATGAGTATTGTCTTCATTTTGCAGATTAATAAAGATGTTCATAGAGCATGAGGCTCAGGTGCGACCCTAGGCGGCCCATTTATGGATTTCCTCCTTCCATGGCTGAGTGACTGGCTGACAAGAACGTGGAGAGTTTCGACACCTTTATTGAATGTCGACTAAATGCCAGCTGCTTTCAAACTATGTCACAACAACCACCTTCTGAGACAGGTACAGGGTTTGTCTCAGAGATCGTCTGGTTGTGAGAACAGGAGCCTACTCACAGAAGCAGAAGTAAAAGGGGGCCTGATTCCAAGGCTACAGGGAAATAGCACAGAAGTGAGGGCTGGGACGTGGAGCCCTGTGGGCTGCGCCTTCTCGTCTGCACAGACGGCTGCGCGGCTCCCTCATCCGCGTGCACAGGCCCCGTCGTGGTTAACCAAGCAGCGGCTTCGGCCTCCAAGTCGATGCGGCCTCCCCGTTTCGCTCTCCAAAGTAAATTAACTCAGTCTCCCAGTCCAAATGCCAAGAGAGGCTGATTACAGCTTAGACCCGACGTCCACCCCGGCTCCAGTGATCTGTGGCAGGGGAGTGGAGACTGATCCAACACGGCCACCCGGGTCTGTCTCTTGCACAGGGGCTATGCGTGGGAGTGGATGTTTCTAGAGGGAAAATTCATTGACCTTAGGTTGACTCAAAACCACAACTGTGTTCTTCACCACACCAAACTGTCTCTCTGATATCCTGGGGCCAATGCCCTGGTTGAAGCCCCTGAGTAAGAGGGCATGCAACTTGTCCCAGAATCTGTGGGTTCAGTGGGCTTTGCTGGGTGCCAGGCACTTTATATACGTTACCTGTAATCCTTACGACACCCCTACAACATGTTATTGTCCCCATTTTACAGATAAGAAAGCTAACAGTGAGTTAAGTGGTTTTCCCAGCGGTCATCTGGCTGGTTAGGGTTGGGGCTGCTATTTGTCCCAGGCCTATCTGACACCAAAGCTTGTGACCTTTCTACTACACAACACTGCCTCCCCCAACGATTATTTTACTTTGATTCTTCTGGAATGCGTGCTTCATGGGGGCAGGGATCTTAATTTTTTTGTTCACTGATGTATCCCAAGCACCTAGAATAGCACTTGGCACATTGTAAGTGCTCAATAAAAAATTGTCTAGTACATTTTGCTTTGGTAACTTCTGCACTCCTGAGCTTCCTGAAGTCAGAGGAAAAAGGGTAATTTTCTTGGAGAAGGGGCCACTGAAATAAGTGGGGTAACCCTCCAGGGGTGCTTCTTGTCCCTGACCCCCACAGTCTACTTTGGTGGGGACATTAGCAGCAATGTAGAAAAGTCTACAGGAAAGTATGATCCTAGATCTGTCTGTTTCCTGTTCGTACATCTGACCTAAGACATTTAGCCTTGTGAGGGGACCAAATGAAGAGAGATTTCCCTAACACTGGAAAATCCACTTACTGGGACTAGGAAACAGGATACTGAGGTCCCATATTAATAGAGAAAAGAATGCTAATTCCCACTGGGTTTTTAGCCCCAGGGGTCAGAGCTTAGCAAATCCTGAATCGTGTCCTGTGCCTTCATAACAATGCCCTGTGTCCCAAATCACGCAGTTGCCTCCAGTCCCAGCAGACGGTATTGGATGAGAGCACAGGTTTAGGGGAGTCAGATGGAACTGAGTTTAAGTCTGGCCAGCTGTGTGACCCTTTATTAAAAGGTCATAGCTCATTATCTCCCAGTGCACAAATTATTTAGGCTCCCAGATTCACCTTTCTCTGGAAAATGGGAATATACATGACTAAAGAGTGATACATGTTCTGAGTGCCTGGCCTATAGTAGGTGATCATGGAATTTTAATTTTTTCCTCTTTTGTCGGTCCATTTCTCCCTTTCTTCTCCATGGATCCTGGCACCAGCCTGCCCACTTGCTCCTTGCTAACTTTTGGGCTCGGTGCATTTATAAAAGGGTCATAGCCCATTAACTCCGAGTACCTGAGAGACCCAGAGGCCCCAGCCCCCTGCAACTCTCCAACAAGGGGCCTGCAGGAGCTGCCCAGAGGCTCCATCATTTCCACGTGACAGGTTACCCTCTTGGTGCCAGCTCTAGGGCTTTGCTTGATACTTGAGCAACAAGAGTCCTGGCAAAATAGGCAGAGTGGTGGGTGGAGCACTGCAGTCACCTCACCTTGTCTGCTCTTGCCTGTATTCCTCCCCGGGGAGCAGACGCTGCAAGAGCCAATGCCGGGAAATCTCTTGAAGGGAGTCAGACTGGGCAACGATGCTCCACTTGCTTTTGTAGAAGCTGTGGCCCAAGGGTACCATCACTATTTGGTCACTCAGATCAACTGCCAGCTGCCACTGGAATTGAGCAGGCCACTGGTTAAAAAGGCAGGAGAGTCCCCAGCTGGAATCTCCCCTGCTGTCCCCGGCACACACCCACACAGAGGCTTGGCTGACATGAAGTGGCAGCTTGGCCAAGGTAACGCATGAACCAGAACTTGCCTTCCCTTCGCTGGAAGGGGCTTGGCATTGAGTGCAGTGTTTGCTCCTGCTGCCTGTGGATCAGTGCTCCAGGCTCTCTTGGGGTGGGAGAAATTCTCCAGTTGCCTCCCAGTGTCTCCGGGATGGCATCCAGCGATGGGAGATGCTTTCAGAGGAAGTGGCTTACAGAGGGTGTGACTACTAGCCGAGAGTTCGTGTGAACAGGCCCTGGCAGCATGGCTGCTGGGACGCGGTGCTTTGTCGGTTCCGGCTGCAGCGGCCTACTCCCCCGCCCGGGAGCGACTTGAAAGGAGAGGGCTGCCCTAGTCATCTGTGTGTACCCCGTGTCGATTTAGCACAGTCCTGGGCTCACAGGATGAGGATCAGTAAAGTGTGGGTAGATGCATGGATGAATGGATAGTGACTGAATGAACAGACAAAGAGAAATTCCTCTTTAAACTCGGGTTAAGTCCACAGTAAAGTGTACCTTCTTCCTTCCCAGGGCCACATTCCCTGTCCCACACCTCATCGTCTCATGTCTGAATAATTGCAAGGGCTTCCTGATGACAGACAGCATGGTCTAGAGAAGTGAGTTCTGGACTAGAAGCTGCGAGATGTGGGATTTGAACCATTTAAATTGTGCTCTCACTTTTGAGAGATCACTGAAACTTTCTGGGCTTCAATTTGTTCATGTCTAAAATGAATTGTTTGGGCTAAATGTACTTCAAGGACGTTTTGACTCTAAAATCCTCTGCTTCCTCCTACCCAAATAACCCCGCAGATTAATTATAGTTGGGTACCAAAATTTAAAAGTAAGATTTCACAGAAATCCAAATTGCTTGCTTCTTCCCCCAAACCAGAAGCTCTGACAATACTGGCCTACCCTTTTCCCATGGCAACGGTCAGCAGGAGCTGAGTAACTGCTGCCCCTCCAGACAGGCGCGCTGCCTCGTTTGCTGCAATCTCCTCCCCTCCCTGTAGCCTCACGCTCAGCCTGCTCCACTCATCTGTTGCCTGCCTGGTCTCTGCAGGCATTTGAATGTGCAAACCTACAATAGGGAAAATAAAACTTCTAAGGGCAGAGGCAAGGGTACTTAGGGAACCAGCTCTCTTGCTCAGCTGGGCTGCCATGGCAGAGACTGGGGCATCTTCCCAGGAAGCTGGTGACTTAGAGGTGTGAAAGGCAACAGTGGCCAGTGCCCCAGGATGCTTTGCTTAGGGACTCGGCCACCCAGAATCATCGAGCCCTTGTCTGGGGAAGCTCCACCTTTACCTCCCCCTCCTCAGACTCAGCCCCACAAGCCCCCTCTGCTTACTTTATGTGGCCACTATTCCAGCTAGAGAGGAGAACTGGGCTCCGCTTAGAACCTTGGCGATGATGGTAATTCCCTTTTTGTTTCTTTCTGGTGTCCAACCTCCATTCGTGTCTTGGCACAAAACAGGTCAGGCTATTGGAAGGCCAAGCTGCTACGGTACAATGTGAGGAGATCCAGGACCCCAGCTGTACTCAGATCAGCAAAGTGCACATCCTCCTGTTAACTCGCTCAGCTTGCCTCATGCCCTTGTTGCCATAAGCAGTTGCATTTCAGAGCTCCCCAGGCAGGCCCAATCCATACTTCCGATCCCCCAAATCCCTCGTCTAAGTGGGGGCTAACCTCTGCCTCTGTTTAAGCCAGGGCTATTTCTCCCTCGACCCTGTCCTCCGTCGAGCCCTGGGCAACACTGCCCCTCTCGTACCCTAACCCGGCAGACCAGCCCTGCTTGCCCAACTCACAGACTCTTCCTACCTTCTGGTCTGTACGCTTGTCTTATGCATGTTGCTTTGTAGTTCAATCAATCATTCTGTGGTCTAATCTAGCGATTTTTGTAGGGATTTTTCCTTTGAAAATGCACCTATATTTTCTTTCATCAACTTTATATTTCTCAGTCATCATTCCTCATTTGACAACTTTCCCTTCTAATATTTCCCTTTTCATATGAACGTTGACATAGCTAAGCCCCACTTTATTTTATGTTCATTCTTGTTCCAGTCACTTTCAGAGACACTACATTTTCAGGAGGGTTTTTGTTGTTTTTCCAGTGTACTTTAATCCAAAAGGTGAATTTTTAGCAAAGTGTTTCTTTTTTTTTTTTAAGGACATTTACTTTTTTCCCTGAGTATAAAAGTAATTCATAAAAATATCTCACATTTGCTGAGCACTTAGTATATATCAGGCACCAAGACAAATGCTAAAGTTGCATGACTTCATTTCTTTCTCATGACAACCCTATAAGGAAGGTGTCATTCCAATCCTCGCTTTCAAAAAAAGAAACTAAGGCTCAGAGAGATAAAATACTTTATCCACGTTCCCACGGCTACTAAGTGATAGATGTGGAATTCAAACCATGCCTCTCACACTTCAGAGTCTGAGCTCTGTACTGCTTCTGCACAAGATCATTCTAGAAATTTTAGAATATTCAGAAAAGACTAAAGAGAAAAATAAAATTTCCACAAGTCCAGAGATAACTGTTCTTATTTTGTTATATCCTCTTTTATTCTTTTGTTTATGTGGCTGAATATATACAATTTTTTTAAACAAAACTGGGAACACGTTGCATATTGAACTTTTGATCTGATGTATTTCCTACTCAATATTATATATCATGAGCATTTTCCTAAGGAATTGGTCACAAGTCAGCCCCAAACATAGTCCAATGACATCCAGTAATAGCAGACAACCAGAGGCAAAATGTGCAGTTTTAGAAATGAAATAAAGACGCGGATGGCCACAGCTTTGCCTTGAAAGCTGACTGTTTGGAGCCGCCTGGGCGGGGCTCAGGGGTCTGAACCTGGGGTGAGAGATCAGAGAGGGGAGACGGCTTGGCAGTCCTGGGCTGCCTTTGGGAAGCGCCTCCCTCCTTCTGTGTGTCTGTATCCCACATGAAGGTGTGAGAAGGTGACCAGGCCAACTTATGTTTGAAGTGGGAGTTAAAATGCAAAGTGGCTTTTACACAGGCTCAGCTGAAGGCCAGGCTTTCTAGAAGAAGACATGGAACGCCCTATATAAAGCCCCCTATAAACCTGCGAGTGGGATTACTCATTAATGGCCGAGAGGCTGGCTCCTGCTGGGTTGGTTTCTCACACTGGCCTGTGGTCGGAGCAAACCATAAAGCTTTCCTGCCTTCCTTCTCTAAGACGCATATGTGTGAAAGAGAAGCTAAGTATATTTTATCTGCAGCTATATTTTTAAAGAAAAGAAACTCTTTTTTTAAAAAAATCATCCAAGAATAGAACAGGAAGAGACAGAGAGAAAGGAGTTAGGGAGATCGGGAGGCTGTCACCAGCCAAAAGATAATTAGCAAATGTAGGGCTTGGGGCAAAAAAAAAGTGTTTATATTATGGGGATGGAGAGTCCCGTGTGGCAGGCCACTGGACACCCTTCAGCAGTTGGAATGCTTTGGAATGACAGCCTGAAGTGCTAGCCTTTTGGAGGTTGAACCAACTGGCTGCTATAAATTCAGGAATGACAGAGAGTCCTCGTGGCCTCCATGGCAGATACAGACTTGCCTAAGGAATGTTGACACAAGTTCAGTGCAGGATCGAGGGCCAGGACATGAAGTCTTGGGCTCACCCATGAGCTGGTACCACCTTGCTGTGTGACTCTGGGAAAGCCTTTGGCCACTCTGTGCCCATAGTCCATCCCCCAGCCCATAGGGAGGTTTCACCCCTCCACTTTCTCCCTTCCTGGGCATCTAGGGGAGGTAGATGATAAAAATAGAGGGAGATGCTGTGGGTTTCCATTATGAATATAGAGTTTTGTTGTTTTTTTTTTTAACAGCCCAGAAAGCTAAGAAAGGATTCTTGATTATTACATTGGTTACCCCAGAACCTCCTGCAAGAAAAATAACACAGGAAGAGAAGAGGGTGTTCATCACTGGACATGCCACTTAACAGCTAAACTTTAGCCTTTCATTGTCTTTAAAATATCAGATAATATAATCCTGAATACCTTGCAGGGTTATTACAAGAATCACTTGAGATAATGGATGTCAAAGTGCTTACTATACCATGGATAGCCTGCAGATACAGAGATTACTGTTTATGAAGACTCTTGAATGGGGAAGTCCCTCCTTGCTCCTCTGAGATGTGGAAGACCGTTTCTCCAGCTCCTGTAAAGTTTGAGCCCTCTTTCTTGAGTAGGTGGCTTCTCTCCATGCTGTAGAATGGGAAACTGAGTATGGCACGCT
>JAQIFY010003497.1:0-12498 GCA_028533085.1 Varecia variegata | reverse complement strand
CATACTACCTGTCTCAGCATAGGCACAACCTCCCCCACTATCAACATCCTAGACCAGAGTGGTACAATTTGTTACTAACAATGAACATACATTAACACATGATAATCATCCAACATTCATAGTTTACGTTAGGATTCACTCTTGGTATTGTACATCCTATGAGTTTTGACAAACGTATAATGACATGTATTCACTGTTACAGTGTCATACAGAATAGTTTCACTGCCCTAAAAAGCCTCTGAGCTCAACATACTCATCTCTCACCTTCTCCCTGCCCCCTGGCAACCACTGATCTTTTCACTGTCTCCATAGTTTTGCCTTTTCCAGAATGTCACATAGTTGGAATCACACAGTATGTAGCCTTTTCAGTTTGGCTTCTTTCAATCAGTAATATGCGTTTCGGGTTCCTCTGTGTCTTTTCATGGCTTGACAGCTCCTTTCTCTGTAGCCCTGAATAATATTCTATTGTCTGGATGTAGTACCACAGTTTACTTATCCATTCACCCACTGAAGGACATCTTGGTCGCTTGCTCCAAGTTTTGGCAATTATGAATTAAGCTGCTATAAACATCCAGGAGCAAGTTTTTACATGGGCATAAGTTTTCAACTCTTTGGGTAAATACAAAAGAGCACGATTCCTGGATCATATAATAAAAGTATATTTAGTTTTCTAAGAAACTGCTACGCTGTGTTCCAGAGTGGCTGTACCATGTTGCATTCCCACCAACAACTAGAGAGAGTCCCTGTTGTTCCACACCCTCACCAGCATTTGTTGTCAGGACATAGATTTTTAGGATGCAGAAATCCCTATTAAAGGAAAAATTGAAAAATTGTACTTCATAAAAATTTAGAAATTCTGCTTACCAAAAGATCTAAAAAATTAAAACACTGTGAGAAAATATTTATACATACATATATCCAACAAAGAACTAATATATAAAGAACTCTTAAATAAATAACAAAAAGACCAAAAATTACTTAAAAGCAAAAGACTTGATAGTTTATGGAGATATATATATATACAAAAGGCCAATAAAATATGAAAATGTTCTCAATCTCCTTAATCATTAGAGAACTACAAATTAAAACCACAATAAGTTACCATTTTGTATCCACTAGCATGGCTAAAATTAAAATGTCAGTAGCAAATGCTGACATAGAGATGGAACAATTGAAGTATCATGTATTGCTGGTAGAATTGTAAAATGATACAAACACTTTGGAAAATTGTCAGTTTCTTATAAAGTTAAACATACACCTAACCTATGACTGAGCAATTCCATTCTTAAACATTTATCCAAGGCAATTAAAACATATGGCCACAAAAAAATTATTAATAGTACAAGGATGCTTATAGCAATGTTATTCATAATTGGCAATAAATGAGAAACATTCCAGATGAGATCGGGTGTTTTCAGGGTGGTATGGCCATAGACAAATTAGAAACATTCCAAATGCCCATCAACATAAGAGTGGATGAGCAAGTTGTGGTTCAATCATACAATAAAATACTACTTAACAGTACAAAGGGATAAATTAGTGATACACGTAGCAACTGAATGAATCACAAAAATATGTTAAGAAAAAAAATCCGGACACATTGATGTACATGCTGAATGATTCAACATATATGAAGTTCAAACACAGGCAAAATAATCTATGATGATGGAAATTATAGCATTTTTGTATACGACAGTTAAGAATTGACTGGCTGGGTGCATAAAGGAACTTGTGTCATGGAGCAAGGGAATATCTCATGCCTTAACTGGGATGGGGTTTTACGAGTGTATGCATTTGGCTAAATTCATTGAATTACGCACTTAAGATCTGTATATATCACTGTTTGTAAAATCACCTCAGTAAAAAAGATTGGAGTGATATCACCAAGAGGAAGAAGAGCTACAGTCAAGTAAAAGCTGTAAAAGTTCACTTTGGAAAAACAATTCAGTAATGAAGAGAATCAAAGCAGACACAAAAATCACACATCTCACTGATTGAAGCAATGTTTGTTGAGATTAACTGAAATTAAACTTTTCCGTTTTATTTAGCTTCAGAATATAGTTTCTGAATCCTGTAGGATGAATCTTAATTAACCACAATTAATTTTTTGAAACAAACAGGTCTTCAGTGATTTTATGTTCTTTTTCATGTATGTATGTTACTCTTAAATAACCAAAATGAATATAATAACCATTTCTTAAATAACCAAAATCAAACCTGCAAATAGCTTTATGTTATTCTGGTTATTTTTAATGAACAATTAACATGATTATTTTAAATGAATTTTGAATTTAAATTCACCAGTAGCCTTGTTACAACTTCCTACAGGTATCCTGATATAGCTGCAGCATTGCCTTGGGAAAGGTACAATATACTGTTCATTTATGTTGAGATCATTTTTCATTCAGTTAATTGTAGGAAAAATTCAGCAAGCATGAGGCCAAGTATTATAATAAAGCTGAAAATTCCTGGTCCCTTTTAATGAGGCTGAGTTTTGTCTTTTTGCATTCTGGTATTTTAAGTCTTTTTCTATTCCTTGTTTATTAAATTCCATATTCACCTGTTTATTAATAGAACTCATCTTCACATCTATTACAGTCAGATTTGCCAGTGTAATTAAGTCAAACAGTATAAGGCTTTTCATCAAAGTCTCTCCCAACCCTGTCTTCAATCACTGGTAAATCAGCAAATTCTTTACTTTAGCTGAATGTCCATGTTTAGTCTTGGACAAAAGGAGTAAAACGTTATATTCTAGCATAATAAAAACTCCTAACTTGGCCGGGCATGGTGGCTCACACCTGTAATCCTAGCACTTTGGGAGGTTGAAGCTGGAGGGTAGCTTGAGGTCAGGAGTTGAGACCAGCCTGAGCAAGAGCAAGACCCCATCTCTACTAAAAAATAGAAAAAAATTAGCCAGGCAACTAAAATTAGAAAAAAAAAAAAACTAGCCGAGTGTGGTGGCACGTGCCTGTAGTCCCAGCTCCTTGGGAGACTGAGGCAGGAGGACCGCTTGAGCCCAGGAGGTTGATGTGAGCTAGGCTGACGCCACGGCACTCTAGGCCGGGCAACAGAGCAAGACTCTGTCTCAAAAAAAGAAAAAGAAAAAGAAAAACTCCTAACTCATATCTCTTTCTTTTAGAAAAATTATTAAATAAAAGACATGATTTTACTTGCTAGTATTCAAAAATGAGTAGCATATATTTCCCATATTAAATAAAATCAGTGGCAAGCTTTTTAATAAAAAATCTGCATATAGAATATAACTCATTTCAAAACCCTCAAAGTTCAGAGTTCTCTGCAAATCACTATTGTTTTGGGTAGAAAAAACTCGTTGCCTTCCAGTTTAGGCCAATGGAATGTGAATTGCAGGAGGACCGGGCAGTGTCTTCTCAGTTTATCAACGATTCTTCTGCTAGAATCATGCCTGGCACATAGCAGTGCCTGCTAATGCGTGTTGAATGAAGCAGTCACTCTCAACCAAATGGGGTGTCATGATACGCTGGAGTACCATGATCTGTTGAGAGACATGTTGAAAATAATTAGTCCTAACAATAAAGAAACCTGTTTTTTTTTGTTTGTTTGTTTTGAAACTTTTAATCTTGACATACTTTTAGTTTTATAGAAGAGTTGCAAAGATACAGAGAGCTCTTACATACCCTTCACCGCTAATGCTAACATCTTACATAATCATGGTACATTTGCAAAACTAAGAAATTAACATTGGCAATTCTATTAACTGAGTTATAGGCTTTATTCAGATTTCAGTGTTTTTCCACTGATGGAAAATTTTTCTGTTCCAGGATTCAATCCAGAACACCATGTTGCATTAAGTTGTCATGTCTTCTTAAACTTCTTTACTCTGTGACAGTTTCTTAGTCTTTCCTTGTGTCCTTTTCATGATCTTGGCACATTTAAAGAATACACATCACATATTTTGTAGAATGTACCTCCATTTGGGTTTGTTGATGCTCTCTCATGATTACACTGAGCTTATAGATTTGGGGGATACCACGGAGGTGATGCGTCCTTCTCATCACATCATGATGTCAACATGATTTATTCAGTAATTGTACAATAAATTCAGCAAGCATGAGGCAAAGTACTATAATAAAGCTGTGAATTCCTGAGTCCCTTTTAAACGAGCCTCAGTTTTATCCTTTTGCATCTGATATTTTAAGTCTTTCTATTCCTTGTTTATTAAATTCCATATTCACTTTTTTAAAACTCATCCCCAAATATATTACAATCAGATTTGCCTTGATGTTAACCTTGATCATTCAGTTAAGGTGGAATCTGCAAGGTTTCTCCTCCATAAAGTTACTATTTTTCCCTTTCCATACTCTATTCCTTAGAAGCAAGTTTCAAAGTCAAACCCACAATCAAAGGGAGGCAAATTAAGCTTCACCTCCTAGCAAGAGAATTTGTAAATGTATGTCAAAAAATCCACAGTAATTAGTAATTATCTTTGGGGAAATCTTTTCAGGCTATGGAAATATCCCGTTTCTCCTTATGGTTTCACCCACTAAGATTAGCATTCATTAGTGGATCTTGCCTGTAGCAACTTTTATTGTGGTGCAAAGAACCCTTCTCCATTTATTTATTTCATATAAATGTTGTAGACAATGGAAAGTTACTCATATCGTGTCACTTTCACTCCAGTGCAGTTCTGGCCACCTGCCTCCTTTCTGCCTGCTAACAGAACTCTAGCTTCAGAAGAGCTCACCCCCTCTGCCATTCTCTTTGCAAATGTTTGGTTTGGGAATTGGCCTGTGACAGAATGCAGACCAATGAGACATGAGGGTAAGTCTTTTCAAGGAGGTTCTAGCAGATTCTTCTTCACGCTCAAAAAGAATCACTGGAAAGGGACGTTCTGTCTCCTATACTTTAGGCTTAGCAAGGAGAGAATTTACAGCTTGACGACCCTGTAGCCATCGCGTGGCCATGAGGAGATAAACCTGAAGGCAAAAGCAAACATACCAAAGAGGGTAGATCGGAAAGATGGAAAGACCCTGGTCTTGATGTTGTTGATTTGCTAAATTAGCCAACTCTGAATCACTCTAACTCTGGATTTCATTTTATAAAGTAACAAAGCCAAATAATATTAATACTATTTGAGTGTCACTTGCAGCTGAAAACAACTGAATTGATGCACTTGCTTCACTGTGAGCAGCTTTCTTGAGAAGTGGAGAGAGGGACAGATTTACAGCTCTTAGTTATGAATTGCACACATCCCTGGGTATGCATTTGGGTCTCTGCCCTGTATATAAACTTCACAGGGCTTATGTGCAGGGGACGTGGGGAAATTGAGAAAGTGGCTGTATGAAAACATGCACGGTTCCAGCATCAACTTCCAAGAGTCAGCTTCATAACGATAGGTGCAAAATCATTCTCCCAGAAATTTTTGGCAAATACTTTCATTATCCTCTATTTCTCATTCTTTTTGTTATACTTCCTTAAAATATTTTTTAAAAAATTTTAACTAGTATGCAAAGCTCAATAGAACTAGACTTATGGCAGTAATTAAAGACAAGATGTAATATGTGACTATCCTTTTCTTATCTATCCATGTGTTTAACAATTCTTGGAATCTGTTATCCTAAGTGTAAATGAAGTCCCTCGTGCTATCATAACTCACTGGGTAATCTCCTCTACCCTTTGCTTAAATAATTATAGGCACTACACAATTCCCTTCTGAAAGTCAAATTACAATTGCTACCCTCATTTTACTTCAAACGCAGTTTAACAAAAAGGGTTCTAGTAAAAAGGGTCTCTAAAACCTTAGTAAGTTATTCAAATATATTTGATGCTCACCACCAGTCATACCTTAGCTTTCCCATTCCTAATTTTTAAAAGGTGTGATGTATCATTTATTTGTATATAACTCATCATCAAATTTTTTTTCTAAGCAGGGCTAATTAATACCCTGAGATTACACATATAAGAAATGTTTTCCTGTTATACTTGTCTGAAAAAATAACTTGACTGGGTATAAAATTCTTACCTTTGAACTCTTTATAAAAATTACTTCACTCTTTTCTGGCATTTAATGTTGCTGTGAACAAGTCTGAGGCCAGACTGATATTTTCTCCCTTGAGGCTGACTTCTTTCTTTGCTTCATTGGCTATTGGAAACTGTTCTTGACCTCAAAATTTAATAACTTCACTAGGACACTCTGTGTTAATCATTACATATTAATGTTTTTCTGTAGATCAGATATGTTCTAAATTTCAGGAAATTTTTCTTCTACTATACCTTTTAATATTTTTCTTTCTCTATTTGTTCTACTTATTTATTCAAGAAAATTATGCTATGCTTCTGTTGGATCATTTTTTTCTGTCTTCCATAGTTATCATCTTCTCTCTAATCAATGATATTTCTTTAGTGGTTTTTGTTTTGTGAGATTTTCTCAAGATTGTTCAATAAGTCCTTGACTTTTTTTCCCCCAACAGTATCCTATTTCCTGTTCCTTCTGAGGTGGTTTTAATTTTTATAGTAAATTTTTTAAGAATTTCTTTGCAGAGCTCTGCTAGCTCATTTGTTATGTCTTTGAGTAATTACCTCTTCCCTGAGTTCCTTTTCTTAATAAAGAGTCCATTTTCCTATTAATTTCTCTCAAAGAATGCAGAAGGTGTTTGCCTGAAATCTCTTCACTGGAATAATTCAGCTGAAATGTAATTTTTATCTATCTTTTCTGTGTTTTATTACTTTCTTCTCTTTTTTTGTGGTGACTGTGAATAGATCTCATGCTGAATTTTTTCTGCTTATTATTCAATATTGAGTAAGTATAAGTCTAATCAGCAGTGATCTTTAGTAAAAACAGCATGTAAATGAGTGATCTTGGGCAGCTGGCAACTTCACTTTTAGTACATTTTGTTTTAACGCTTTCCAGTCAGGTCTTCTGGGGGAATATCTCCTTTCGGATGAAGGCTTGTGCCTTCCGTGTGGACATACTGCTCTGGAGCAGGTTGTTGAAGCCTGGCAGCTCACGTAGCTATTGCTCTGTGACTGGAGTGCCCGGTGGACACGGGCAAGAGCTGCAAAGCTGACTGCTGCTTCCCCTGCCTCCCTCCCGGTAGTTTCTGCAGGTTAGGAAATCTAAAGAGCAATGTATTCGCTTTCCAGAATCTCCCTCCATTGGTTAGAAGTTTCACAATGTTTTATACAAATACTTAGAACCTGTTTGGCATTCTCTCCTAGTTTCATTATAGATGAAATGGTTTTTTCCTACTCTTTGTGTCCAATACGATCGATTTCAAGGAGAGGGGAGGAGTAAACATTACTTGAGTCCTTGGTCTTTTACTGGGACTCCTCCCATTATCTGTTATTATGTCTGTTTCTCCCCTTATAGTGAGTGGCCTTTGAAGGCAAGGACCATGTCTAAAGTGTATATATCCTAAGTCTAATGTAGAACAGATGCTCAGTAAATATTCATTGAAGGAATGAATGAATTACTAAAATACTGAATGATGTTTTATGTGCTAAAAGCTGTCCTACTTATTTTATTAGGTATATCATAGAAGAGCAAATACTGCAGGTAGTGGTAGGAAACAGGGTCAGCAGGTGTGTCAGTCTTATTCAGGAATATAGTGCAAGTGTACACATGCAACAAATGCAAGCCTGAGCTCTTTGGTTTTTAAAGCCATGAGACTAAATGAGATGGTTGATTCTGGTCATTTCTGGTAGTTACATTCCATAAAGCCACTACAAACACTGAACTAGGAAATATTGAACTATTATTGCTCTCTTTGTATGCAGGCGATCCTCATTATTCACAGATGCATATCTGCAAATTTACCTACTGGCTAAAATTACTTATAACCCCCAAACAAATATTCACAACACTTTCATGGTCATTCATGAACATGTGCAGAGCAGCGAAAACTTTCATTGCCCTGACACATGTTCCCAGTTGAGGCAGAACTAGGCGATACTCTGCCTCCTTGTTTTAGTTCTCATACTGTGTGTAAACAAGTGTCCTTTCTGCATTCTATTTAGTGCCACATGTTTACGTGTTTATGCTTTTTGCTAGTGATTTTGCTGTTTAAAATGGCCTCCAAGTATAATGCTGATGTGCTGTGTAATGTTCCTAAGTGCAAGAAGGTTGTGATGCCCCTTAAGGAGAAAATAAGTGTGTTGCATAAGCTTTGCTCATGCACGAGTTATAGTGCTGTTGGCTGTGAGTACAACGTTAGAAAGTCAACAATACACATTATATAAAGTGTCTTTAAACAGAAACATAAAACAAGGTTATGTATTGATCGCTTAATGAAGATTATGACTGGTGGCTCACAGGAACCTACTTCTGTATTTCCTGTAGGAGTAATAATAGTTCCATATTTCCTAATTCAGTGTTTGCAGCGGCTTTATGGAACATAACTGCCACAAATAACAAGAATCAAGCATCTCATTTAGTCTCATGGCTTTAAATACCATATATTTGCTAAAAACTCCCAAAGTTATACCTTGAGCCTGACAGATGCCCTGAGGAGCAGACTCCATTTACACAACTGCCTTTTGATATCTTTACTTAGATGTGTAATGAGTATCTCAAACTGAACAGACTCAAAATGAAATCTTGGGGTTTTTTTTCTTCCCACAAACCTGTTTGCTCCCAGTCGTCCCCAAATCTTTAAACATCAACCCCTTCCACCTGGGTTGCTCGAACCAAAACACTGAGTCATCCTCAATTCTTCTCTTTCCCTCACCTCCTTCATATCCATTCCAACAGCAAGTTCTGACAGATTCCTTTCTCTCCCAAATCCGTGTCTGTATCTCTGTCTCCATTGCTACCATCTCAGTTTACCCCTGCTCCAGATTTCTGTGAGAACCGCCTGCCTGCCTGCCTGTCTCAGGCTCCCTGCAATTCATTCTTCACATGGAGCAAAAGTGATGCCATTAAAATGGAGATCAGACCTGTTACTCCCCTGCTTAAAATTCTCCAGTGGCTCCTCACTGCACTTAGGATACATTCAAACTTTTTACCCTGGCTCATACGGCTCTAAACAATCCAGCCCCTACCAATATCTCCAAACTCATCATCCTCTGCCACCCTCCCCTTACTTACTGTTTCCAGCAAAATGGGCTTCCTTTCTGTTGCTTGAACATGCCAGGTGAGGGGTGTCAGATTTAGCAAATAAAAATACAGCATGGCAAGTTAAATTTAAATTTCAGATAAAAAGGAATAATTTTTTAGAATAAGCATGCCCTATACAATATTCGGGACATATTAATACTTACACTTTAAAAAGAGTATTCATTGTTTATCTGAAGTCCACATTTAACTGGCAACCTGTATTGTATCAGGCAAGGCTCATCCCTGCCCTTGTGCCTTTGCACTTGCCGCTGTTCCCTTTCCTGAAGCTCTCTGCTCCCAGATCACTGTCATATGAATGAGTTTTCTTTTTTTTTTTTTAAGTCCAGACGAGTTTTCTTTGTTATTCAAATTACACAGCAAATATCACCTCCTCAGAAAATCATTCTCTGGTCACCTAATCTACATGACTCCCAATACACACTGTTCCCCTGACCCAGTCACTATTTCATTACCTTATTTTTTCCTTCTTGACACGTAAGCTCTATTAAGACAGGAACCTTGTCCATCCTGTTCACTCTTGTATCCCCATAACCTAGAACAGTGTCTGGTATATAGTTGATGCTCAATAAAATACTTGCTGAATGGATAACATCTATACATTCGAATAAACTGCAATTAGTAGGAGGTGAGTAGGCCTTTTTTTTCTGAAAACAGGTAGGGGTGGGAGGACCACCATTAGAAGCAGACATATAAACTGATCATGCATTACTTGAATTATAGCTCTACTAGAATTATTTTAAAGTTATTGAATTTCTCATCAAAAACATATTAAGAAAGAAAGGAAACAGCAATTCTAATTTTTGGAAGTGGCCTGAATCATTCAAATTATCCCTCCTTTAAAAAAAAAAGATAAGTAAGCTTACAAATTCTAAGAAACCAAGAAAAATTCTTATTAATTAGATGTTTAATGCTTGTTTCTTCTAAGTAATATATTAACTGTAGGTCAAATGTTTGACATAATAAAGCTCTATGTTGTGTAGACATAGAGGCTTTATGGACAGTTTGAGGTAAGCCTCAAATATAAATTCATACACTTTTGCTTCCATTTTAATAACAATAGCTAGAATTTATGTAATATTTTATATTTTATGAAGTATTTTCAAATATACAACCCCACTGGATCACTCCAGGTAATCAATCTATCCTGGACCACAATCTTTTTATATTTAGTTATCATAGAGGAATTGAATTTAGTATTACTTTTGCTTCCATGATATTTTTTAAAAAACACCAAGCACAACATTATTCCTGTTGGAAAATATCTTCTGACAACAATCTGTCTACAATGCCATTTTCAAGAATGCTTTCCTGCAAAAAATAACAACTGCCTTAAAATGACTAGCTTTTTAAATTCTAAAACCCTGTTGATTTTCATTCACCTGGCTCAAAATAGTGTTAGTTCACTTTGGTCTGAATTTTCTGATGTCCACTGCTTGCATTCACTGTGATAAGGGAACTAATGACTAGGCTTGGAGATGCTGTCGGTGACAGAAAATGCCAGAGCAGGAGTCACACAACACACACACACATTCCTCAGAAGTCCACATCCTCAGACTTGAAACCCACATTACTTAGTTCCGAGCTTTAAGGTTAAACAGTCTTTCATTCCTCTTGAGGCAGTTACAGAGAGGCTTGGGTTGAGTGACGGCTAAGAGAATGATTGACACCTTTGGCACGGGAGTGATTTCATCCAGGGATGTGGCGGCAGGTCCCTGAGCGTCCTCATCCTTAATCTTCAGTTCTCTCTCCCTGCGGTGCTGAAGTTCCTGGGCACAGTCTGTGGGAGGTGAGCCGCGGAGCCACTGAATTAATCGAGTTGCTCCCAGCATGCCGGGCAGCCTGGCAGCACACGGCATCAAGTGACTGCAGAATGGATAATTCGGGACATCAGCCCATTAGGGTGCTGCCCCAAGGGAAAATGACTGGAAAAGGCCACGGTCTCAATTTATCCTTCGCCTTTTGTGACCTCTCTATAACACACTTGACTCAATACATTTTGGTTCTCTTTGTGCCAAATGACATAACTACACAGCCCAGAGTGCTAATTATCTCAATTTACATGAGCTAAGGGATTGGAGCTTTTTTCCTAAGACCCTTGGACAATCATATACATTGCATCTCAGCTCTAAGCCTGGCCATTCACTTTGCCTGCATCTTCCTATTTTTGACTTGCCTGTGCTTAAAGTAAAGCAAACTTTGTTCTCTTTTTTAAAATCTGGCTATCCTCCTCTCCAACACCCAGGCAGCATCAGTCCTGCCCTGAATTGGACAGGCAAGGGGCCTTCTGGCAGCTTTTCAGCGGGTTCAGATCAGGGGCCCTGAAGACTCACTCACTCACTCAATATATACAAGGCATTGGGCCAAGTACTATGAGCAAATAAAGATGATTGAGATCCAGGGTTTATCCTGACGGTGTAGAGATAAAACATGCATATAAACAGCTGCTACAATGCCAGGGGAGAGTGTGGCACAATCCATAGAGAAGGAGCCTCCACAGAGAGAAAAGACAAAGAGCTGTTGAGTGCCAGCTGGTGGGAGCTGAGAAAGTTTCATAAAGAAGGTGGTGCTTGAGGACAAGTAGGGTTTGAACCTTGGAGAGGAAGAGAAGGACATTTAAGCTGAGCTCTGGGCCTGAGCAAAGGCACAGTGGTGGGACAGGGCACTGGAGCACACAGCACCTCCCGGCAGTTCAGGAGGTTCCAAGAGTTCTCGACTTGGAGTCAAAGCCAGAGGTCAGCCCCAGCTGTGCTGGCTTTTAGTTCAGTAACCCTCATCGCTTAACCATTCTGAGCACCAGTTTCCTTCTGTAGATTGGGAAAGACAATTACTGTTCAAACTTCCACGCTGTTGTGCAAATGAAATAAGGTAACAAAGAAGTTAAAGTGCATGATGATAATTAAACTCATGCTCCCTTTTCTCAAGACTCTCCTCCCCACTTGCCCTGTTTCTATCTCCTAATTTCTTCCCACAGTTTTCCCCACCTTGCCTTCAATTTCTCATCCTCTTCCAACAGAAAAATAATAACAAGAATCTCTTTAAATAGTCAGGCCTGCTTCTTCTGAGGCTGAGTGCGGGCAGTATTGTTTCCCTTTTGAAGATGGCTCCAGACGGACAGCCTTCCTGAATCCATCCACAGAATTTTACCCTCTGATAAGCTCCAGTGAGAAACAAAAGGCTTCTAAATTCCAGCACATTGGAATTGGTATTTTGGGCTCCTCTTTTTTTTTTTTTTTTTTTTTTTTGAGACAGAGTCTCACTCTGGGCCGGGCGCGGTGGCTCACGCCTGTAATCCTAGCACTTGGGAGGCCGAGGCGGGTGGATTGTTTGAGCTCAGGAGTTCGAGACCAACCTGAGCAAGAGCGAGACCCCGTCTCTACTAAAAATAGAAAGAAATTATCTGGCCA
>JAQIFY010003496.1:0-12498 GCA_028533085.1 Varecia variegata | reverse complement strand
CCATGTCCCTCCCAATCCCCCGAGTCCGAGCCTCAAGCGTGTCCATTCCCCAGACAGTGCACATCGCACTCTTCCTGTAGGTATACACCCATCCCCTCCCCCACCCCCGTCCCCCCCCAAGTCAGAACTTCAAGCGTGCCCATTCCCCAGACAGTGCACATTGCACTCATCATATAGGTATACACCCATCCCCCTCCTCCCACCCCCCCGCCTCTGTCAAATACACAATTGGTGTTATTCCCAAATGTGCATAATTGCCTAAGTATTAACATTTAATGACATTTTATTTCTCCCTACGGCTTCTATTAGTATTTACTGTCCTTTGATTTTAACCTTCAGGAGTCTTTAGCATTTTTTGCCAGGCAGGTCTAGTGATAACAAACTCCTCAGTTGTTTGTTCCTCTGAAAATGTATTAATTCTCCATTTCTTTTAAAGGAAAGTTCTGTTGGATATAGTTCTGTTGAGTTAGCTTTTTGCATGTTGAGTATGTTAGTCTTCTTCCTTCTAGCCTACAAAGTTTCTGATGAGAAATCAATTGATAATCCCTTGCAGTGACAACTCATTTCTTTGTTGCTGCTTTTAAAATTCTCCTTGTCTTTTGCTGTTGGTAGTTGAACTACATTGCATCTCAGTGTGAGTCTCTCATTTACTACTACACAGTTTGTTGAGGTTCTTGGATGTTAATATTCATGTCTTTCACTGAATTAGAGAAGTTTTTGTCCAGTATGTCTTCAGATAGTCTCTTTACCTATCATCTTTTCTCTTCTTTATCTGGGAATTCCACAATACGTGCATTGACCCACTTGGGTCGTGCCCAGAGGTCCCTTAAATTCTGTTCACTACTTCTCTGTGTTTTCTCTTTTGGTTCTTCAGACTTGATAGTTGATAGATTGTCATTACTTCAAGTTTACTGATATTTTTTGGTACCTTCTCAAATATTTTCTTGAGTCCCTCTAGTGAATTTTTCATGTCTGTTATTGTACTTTTTATGCCCTAGAATTTCTTGTTTATACAGATTCTAGTTATCAGCCCATTATCAAATGAGTAGCATACAATCATTTTCTTTCGTCCTGTAGGTTGTTCACTCTAGTGATAGTTTCCTTGGCTATGCAGAAAATTTTTAATTTGATCAGGTCCCATTATTGTTGCTTTGATTGCTTTTGTGGTCAATGTCTGTAAGAGTTTTTCCAACATTTTCTTCTAAAATTTGTATGGTTTCATGCTTTAGGTTATCCATTGTGAGTTAATTTTTGTGAGAGGTGAAAGGTGTGGATCCTGTTTCAGTCTTCTACATGTAGCTATTCAGTTTTCCCAGCACCATTCCATAATTTAAAGTAACTGTTATTTATTATGAAAAATTTCAAAGACTGCAGAAATGAAAACAGTAATAAAACTTTATAGACTTAGACTAGCAGCTAGAACTAATAATTATCAACATTTTACCATATTTTGAGAAATTACAGCTACCATGGTATTTAAATCCTGAATAGGTTTATATATTTAGAGATCACGTTTTTAAAGAACTATGGCAGGCCTTATAGAACCTTGTCAGGTTAGAAGTCCACGTTAATTTAGCTGTAATCAAATAAGGGTACATTCAAGAACTTCAATTAGATATACTTATGAATGTACATTATTTTATAAATCTATCTACTATGTACTTAATAGCTTCAAAAAATTGATCTAAAAATGAAAGCAAAATATCTTATGTAGAAATATTTTGATAATATTTTTACAATAAGCTTTCTCGTGTTTTTTATGTCTTAATTTTTTTGCTGCGTTTACTGTAGGTTGCACAAGAACTTTTACTCTCTTGTAATTGTGCCTCAGACTTTTTGAAAGTCCACCTGCCCAGATGATCCTCTAGATTCTACATGTTACCATTGGTTTATTCTTGTGCTTTCTGTATTTAAAATTTTGGCTGTACTAAGCAAATGCAAGGTTATAAATTTAGCTAATAGTAGTTTACAGACAATTCAGATGATTATGATTTCATTTGGTTTAACTAAGCTGTACTAGTTCATTTCATAAGGAAATGATACTGTAGACAAATGTAAATAAAGCCTGTGAGTCAAGCAAAAAAAAAAAAAACTATTTGTTTAAAGTTAACCTTTTAATGACTTTGTTGTGTCTGCTTTTTGTCAGAAAGGATTTGAATATTTGGTTGCAGTATGGAGGTCTGCACTTTCAATTGATATTCCATATGAGTATCAGTCATTTGTGACCTTAAGGGCATCTTGATTTTGGTTAGGTAGGAGAATGTAGATTCCCAGCAAGAAGTGGTTGAAAAGCAAGAAAACATTTTTTCGGGCATGGGTGTGGATATTCTCCTGTATCTTTCCATATTTTAGTTGCATCTTTCTTAGCATCAAACAGTGACTTAAAACGTCATCTACTGAAAGTTAAATCAATCCCATCTTAGTTCTTTAGGCGCCTTGGTAATATCAGTTAGATGATAGAATGCTAATTGGAGTGTGATGTCATGACAAGTCATTGAAATTTTCATTGTATTTTCCAATTAATAGTTCTATAACAGCTACGTATTCTTTAAACAATTGACATATATCATCTTAATCATCAATGACCTTTGCTAACTGGGGAAAATGTTTATCCAAAATTTCCTTTTGAAGAAGTGTTTTGAAAAAAAGTTTTTTTTTCAAATGCTTGGATTTTTTGCCACATATCATATATAGACTTTGTTTTATCTTGCAAAGAAATATTCAGGTTGTTTTGATTTGACATGATAACACAAAGAAATGCTGCACTTGTATAGAAATCTTCTTTCAATAATTCACATTGCTGATTCTATTCTTCATAAAATTTAATTATCTATTTTTTGCAGAGATAAAATTTTGTTTTTTTTTTTTTGTTTGTTTGTTTTAACACTGCGTGTTTCCAGTAAAAGAGATAAAATTTTGGCTAACACTTGTCCCTGTGATAGCCAACACACTTTAGAATTATATGGAAAATCCACACTGGATACCTCATTGTTCAAGTTTAGCATGTTATAAAACTGACTATGCCATGTTGCATTTGCACAAATATAGTTAATAATACTGACAAATTATTGCAAAGTACCACTTAAAATAGTAGCTCTAACAGAGATGTTGCTGATGCAATATACAATGAAAATAAATGAGGGCATCTGTATCTGTCAATACTTTTTTTCTGTGTGCAGTAAACCCTTCATGTTTTCCTGTCATGGAAGGTTCACATCTGTACTTGGACTATCCAACTTCACAACATTTATCTTGAAATTTGTTGAAGATGTCTATTCCTGTATTCTATTCGCAAGAATGCCCAAAGCAAGTAACTCTTAGTAGCAAAGGAAATCTTCTGTTATTAACCAAATGAAGTATAAAACCTGAGCGGAGTCAGTAGTATCAGTTCATTCATTCAAAGTGATTGCATAATATGTATTTTCCTTTTTAAGTGTTTTATGAAGTTGTTCTGTTAAGGTGAAGGCTAACTCATGTTGCCCATCACTTATGTTTCTCCTTGAAGGAGGCAGTTGTTTATACTTTTAAATGTTATTGGAGTCTAAGTATCCTACAACTTTGACAATGCATTCTTTCTCAATTTCTTCATCACTGAATGGCTTCTCCTTTTTCCTAAGTATATAAGCTACTTTATAAGTTGCTACAATGGCATTATTTCCAGGTCTTATTGTTACTTGAAAGAATTTTCTTTGCTTTTGCTTTTCATCATTTAATTTCTGTAACACTGTAAGGTTTCTGGATGGGCGGTGCCAGAGAAAGAAAGAGTTAAAAGTGTTAAGCAAGGAGACTTTATTGGAGTGCTCCTGGGTGAGGGTAACAGGTCCAAAGGAAGGGGCCCTGATGAGGTTCCCGGGTCCAGGAGTAACCAGGCAAGGGTATTTATGTGTGATGAGGGGCATAAGTTGAGGGGGATTGCTTTTTAGGCATTTGTTTAAGTGGATTATCAAGTTCTCAGTAAGCAGGATGTCTCTGGGGCTGCAACGGGATGTTTCCAGGGTCGGGTAGACATCCTGGGGGCTGGGTGTGCTGCCAGTCACAGGATGTGGCTGGGGCTTTGGTGAGGCCAGGTGCTTGTTCAAGCAGAAAGTGGAAGGCTGTGTATTTCTAAAAATTCATCCGTTTCCTCCACATTTTCCAGTTTATGTGCATAGAGATTTTTGTAGAATTCATAAATGATATCATGTATCTCTGTGGCATCAGTTGTGATTTCTCCTTTCATGTTCCTGATGGAGGTTATTAGAGATTTTTCTTTTCTGCTCTTGGTTAGTCTAGCCGCCAGAGGTGTGTCTCTTTTGTTTATCTTTTCAAAGAACCAACTCTTTGTTTTATTACTCTCCCTTATGGTTTTTTTGTTGTCCTTTTCATTTAGTTCTGATTTGATCTTAATAATTTCTCACCTTCTGCTGGGTTTGGGGTTGGTCTGTTCTTCTTTTGCCAGCTCTTCATTAGGTTGTCTATTTGTAAGTTTTCTGTCTTTTTGATATAGGCATTTATGGAAATGAATTTTCCTCTCAGGACTGCTTTAGCTATGTCCCACAGATTTTGATAAGTTGTGTCTCCTTTGTCGTTTAATTCAAAGAATTTTTTGATTTCCATCTTGATTTCTTCATTTATAAAATGATCCTTCAGGAGAAGGTTGTTTAGCTGCCATGACTTTGAGTAGGAATGAGAATTTCTGTTAGGGTTAATTTCTGCCTTTATTCCGCTGTGATCTGAGAAGATGCATGGTATAATTTCTAATTTTTTAAGACATGCTTTATGCCCTAGGATATAGTCAGTCTTAGAGAATGTCCCATGAGCTGATGAGAAGAATGTATATTCAGTGGTTTTGGGGTAGAATGTCCTGTAGGTGTCAGTCAGGCCCATTTGTTCTAGCATTTTATTTAAGTCTATTATTTCTTTGTTTATTTTCTGTTTGGAGGATCTGTCCTGTACTGTCAAGGGGGCGTTAAAGTCTCCGGCTATTACAGTATTGTTATCTCTCATTTGGTTCATATCAAGTAGGGTTTGCTTTATGAATCTAAGTGCACCTAAATTGGGTGCATATATATTAAGTACAGTTATGTCTTCTTGTTGAATTATGCCCTTCACCAGTATATATAACCATCTTTATCTTTCATAACTTTTGTTGGTTTAAAAACTAAGTTATTGGAAATTAAAACTGCCACGCCAGCTTTCTTTTGGTTACTGTTTGCTTGAAATATCGATTTCCACCCTTTTATTTTCAGTCTAAATGCATCTTTGCAGGTTAGGTGAGTTTCCTGAAGACAGCAGATACTTGGTTTGTATTTTTTTATCCATTGGGCCAGTCTATGTCTCTTGAGTGGGGAATTCAAGCCCTTCATGTTTATTGAGAGAACTGATAAGTGGGACAGATTTCTGTTCATCTTGTTGGGTAGAACTTCATTGGTATGTTTTCTCTCTTGAGCCATTGTGGTAACTGGGATTTGATCTTTAACTCCTGAGTAGTTTTACATTCATGTGTCTTTCTTGTGCTTGTCTGTGTGTAACTCTGTTTTGAGTACTTTTTGGAGGGCTGGTCTTGTCTTGGTGAATTCCCTCAGCCCTTGTTTATCTGAGAATGTCTTAATTTCTCCTTCATATACAAAACTTAGCTTAGCTGGGTACAAGATTCTAGGCTGGGCATTATGCTGTTTCAGAAGAGTGAGAATGGGGCCCAGCCTCTTCTTGCTTGTAAGGTTTCAGTTGAGAAATCTGACATAATTCTGATGGGCTTTCCTTTGTATGTTACTTGTTTCTTTCTCCTTACAGCTCGAAGAAGGGTCTCTTTAGTGGATATTTTGGTCAGTCTGATGACTACGTGATGTGATGTCTTCCTATTTGCTATGAATCTCCCAGGGGTTCTTTGAGCTTCTTGAACCTGTATATCTAGAGTTTTGGCAAGGCCTGGGAAATTTTCCTCAATTATGTCTTCAAATAGCTTATCTAACCCTTGCTTATTATCTTCTTCACCCTCAGGAATGCCGATAACTCTCACGTTAGGCTTCTTCACATAATCCCACATTTCTTGTAGACTCTGATCTTTTTGATTTCCATCTTAATTTCATTCTTGACCCAATAATCATTCAACAGCAAGTTGTTTAATTTCCATGACTTTGTTTAGGTTTGAGTTTATTTCTTGTGATTGATTTCTAGTTTTATTCTACACTGAAGGAATTTGTGCATGACCATACCACCCTGCACAAAATACTCAGAATAATGTTACACAGAAAACAGCACAACAGATACCCACCAGTGTAAAAATCACCTAAAAAAAAACCCATACCTCAAAATTCTTATAAAATAGTAGAACAGGAGGTAATACAGAGCTACAAGGGACTACCCAACAGGATGAACAGACCAATATCCCACATATCAATGCTATCAATGTTAACAGTCTGAATGTTCCTCTCAAAAGTCATAGACTTGGTGAATGGATGAAAGAACACAACACAAGAATCTACTGTCTAAACCTAAAGGACACAGACTCGACATTAAAGGATGGAAATGAAATATTCCATGCCAAGTGAAATCAAAAGAGAGCAGCTATAGCCTTCTCATCAGATAAAATGGACTTTAAGCCAACAAAGGTGAAGAAATACAAAGAGCATCATTATATAATGTTAAAGAGACCAATTCAACAAGTAGTTTTAATGTAATAATGGTGATATTTTATTATGAGAATGCATACATATACTTTCTAATGTGTATGCATTCTTAGCAACAACAACGAAAAGTTAGATGAGTGTGGTGGTTCATGTCTATAATCACAGCTACTCAGGAAACTTAGGGAGGAGGATCGCTTTAGCCCAGGAATTCAAGGCTGCAGTGAGCTGTTATCAGGCCACTGCATTGTAGCCTGGAGGACAGAGTGTGGCCCTGTTTAGTTCCTCAAGGACAGTCTGTATGTTTACATGGGAAAAAAAATGAGCCACAGACAAATTTTGTTCTTGCTGTATAACTGTGCCTCATGCCTGTCACAGCAAAAAGAAGTGCATACTTAATATTTTTCGAAATTCATTTCTTAAAATTAGCAGTGATAATTGGACACCATTTAAGTTTGGTATTAATATTCAACATCATAAAAGTGTCAGTTCTTTATGAGTTGATTTATAATTTCATTTTTCCTAAAATTAATTTTCTACAACTAAACATTTTGATTATAACTTTCTTTGGAAGAGCAAATATTTAAGAATAGTAAGACTTTGTAAATATTAGGAATGATGATAGTGACTTGGTTAGGTATCAAGGATGTTAGCTTTGTATGTAATTAGAATCATATTGATGGCACATTTATAAACAGTTATGCAATAGAATAGAAAAACATTAAGTTGACCCAATTGCATGAGAAATAGAAAGTGTTACAATGTTATCTGCAATTAATGGGGGAAATTGTTAGCCAAATGGATAGATAATTTGATCGATTTCTCAGGATATACAGCAAGAAGAGTTTAAAGTTAATATGCAGGTGGGATGTAATGGTTCATGCCTGTAATTCCAGCATTTTGGGAGGCTGAGGCAGGAGGATTGTTTCTGGCCAGGAGTTTGAGACTAGCCAGAGCAAGAGCCAGACCCCATCTCTACAAAAAATAGAAAAATTAGCCAGGAATGGTGTTGTGTGCCTGTAGTCCCAGCTATTAGGGAGGCTGAGGCAGGAGGATTCTGGAGCCCGGGAGTTTGAGGTTGCAGTAAACTGTGATGACACTACTGTAGTGTAGTCCAGGTGAGGGAGTAAGACTCTGTCTCAAAAAAAAAATATTGCAAACTCATAATAAAGGGTACTGAGATTCTATGTTAACAATTTTAAAGTTAGGAAATAACAATGTCATTTGAATTAGCCCTGTGGCCAGTCTGATTAGATGGATCTCCATTAGCAGGAAAAAAGATGAGTTAAAGCAAAGACTTAGGGTCTATGTAAAACTCACAGCTGTACTGAGACCTCCCTGCCCAGATGGCCAGTGTATTTTTTATCAATGAATACAATTGGCAAATGGTAAATTGCTTCCTTGTATGACTGAATAAATGCCAGAATGGATGGATAAATTAGTAGATAGAACAATGAATGTATAAATGGGTATCAGATGGGGAAGATTAATGGAGTCAAAAATGGATGATGCATAAGTGGATGACTGTATGTGTGGATTAATGGATAGATCCAGAAATGTATTTTGGATGGAATTAAGAGATAAGGATAAATATAATATGGAAGATGGTGTATTTATATGAATGTGTATGTATATGTATACACACACACACACACACACACACACATATATATATATATACACACACATACACAAGAGGATTAGGATTAAAAAAATTTTGACAGCTAAATTAAAAATGCAAGATGAGCAGAAGGTGGATGTAAAATGGATTAATTGATAGATAAGCACTTGAAAGAATATATGGATAGGTCAGTTCAGGAAATGATAATTCCTAAATCTCAGTGTCTTAAAACTATAAGTATGTAATTCTCACAGTAACTGTCAACAGATTGTTAAGGGTCCTATGGTCATGGCAGTAACTCATGGGCCTGATGTCACAAAAGATAGTAGTATTTCTTGCTGATTGTATCACAACATAAGGTGTTTGTGATGTTTTTGTTTTTGTTTCTTTTTTTTAAGAGACAGGTTCTCCCTCTGTTGCCCAGGTTGGATTTCAGTTGTGTGATCATAATTTAGTGTAGCCTTGAACTCCTGGGCTCAAGCGATCCTCCTGCTTCAGCCTACCGAGTAGCTGGAACTGCAGGTGTTCACCACCATGCCCAGCCAAGTTTCCTTATTTTTTTTTAGAGATAGGGTTTCACTATGTTGCTCAGGCTGGGATCAAACTCCTGGCTTTAAGTGATCTTCTCAACTCAGCCTCACATGTCATTGGGATTACAGTGTGAGCCACTACACTTACCTCTACAATAATATAAGCCTTTATTGTTCATTAGCACTATGATAGAGTTCATTGAAAATCAAGCAATAGCTCTTAAATGCCTAATGATAAGTTGGGCAAGGTAAATTAATCACATGACCTTCTGAAACTTCAGGAGGTTTAGGAATTGCATTTCTTTCATGTCCTTATAAAAGAAGGATAAAGAACATACTGAATGCTACTAATGTCTACCATAAGTCACCTCTCTGGTCTCAAATACTGGATTTATTCCCCACTTGCATTGTAAACTTCACTTTGAGAACAACAAAAGTGTTACCCAGGTAAAAGTCTAATATGTCTTAGCACTGTGTTCTCCTCATCATGAGGTGATTTGCAGTAATCTGTACCTCAGGTTGCAGTGTGCTCCTACTCTTGTCCCAGAGATATGTGAACTTAAAAGATAGATATTTGTATCACGTACAATGATCGCCCAGGGACAAGGCAACCATAATAAAACTCAACTCTAAGGTGTCAAATGTGATAGTGATCACCATTACATATAAATTTTGAAATCCCTCTGGAAAGATATTGTGAGGGCCCTGTATATTGTGGTAGAAATGTTTTCTTAGGCGTTGGGAGTTGCTCCCTTATCATTTGTCCCCCCTTTTCCTTTGTTCTTCTTGGTTTTCCTTTGCCCTCTGGGACATTTTCCCATTCTCCTTATCCTGCTTTATTATTTTTTAGGTAGGCTTTATGAGATATATCCTATAGGGGAACTACAGAATTTTTACTGTTCATGGAGAGATGGATCCCAAACATTTTAAGTCTTAAAACAATTATGGGCTTTTAGTTTCTTTGGCAGTAAAACTAAGTCATTTACAAATGTAAAATGAGTATTATGTGTCATAAGGCTTTAGTGGCCTGTATGAGATTCTCCCTCATCTCTTACCTGTGGTTATCATGGAACCATGTGTCGAGGAGAATCCAGTTGGAATAAGGAACTGTCATATAAAGCAAAGCTTCCCTGAGAGCTATTGTATCAGACCCACAGGGATCTTTTAATGAGTGAAAATTGTGTATTCAGCCAATGGAATTTTGAAGGTGCTGTGACTTCAAATTGACTGCAGATGGAAAACCACATGGGAGAATTCAAGACTTGGTGGATGGGTACAATTAAGAAGGGGGGGTTGGATTTTGGTTTCAAGCTTGGTTGTAAGAGTGGATAGACAGAAGTATGGATTGATGCACAGATGCAAGATTGGTAAGTGAAATTTTCTATGTATTGTACAATTATGTGGATTTAATAATTAGTAGATGAATTAATATGAAGTAGATATTTAGAATGAAGCTTGGAAAGATGGTTGTGATAATCTATCATTTTATCGAATTTAGGATACAATAATGAATACATGTATGCTAAATTAGATATATGGAATAATGTAAGAATGGATAGAAACTAGAATATATGAATAGATGACTGGATGGAAGTATCGAGAATAAATGTTTTGAAAAACATTTATGTTTTTCATAAACAGTTGTCTATAAGCGAATATGCATTAATGGAATCATTAGTGAAGATGTAGATGGTTAAATGCAAATGTGGTAGATTTGGAATGGATTCAAAATGGGGTATTGTATGCATGGATTTTTAGATTGATGGATACAAGTATGACTGACTAGAATGCTGGAAGATTGTAGGGATCAAGGCATAGATGCATTGATTGTGTGGATATCATAATTGCATGGTTGATGGTTTTAGAGTAGCTTGATAAATGCATTGATGTACAGATGGGTTGATTCAAAAATGGATGATATAGTAATTTGATTAATATGAGAATAGACTGATATAATAATAAAGCCACATATGTTAAAGTTGAAGGGAAAAAAGGAAAGTTGAAGGATGATGGTGTATTCTTGTCATGGGAAAATTTATTATTTATGAGATCAAAAGTTTTGTGTTTGAATTCTCAAATTGTGCTGATAGTAAATAAGCAAAACAAATAAAAACCAAGTATGTATAGTAAGTTCACAAAGTCATTTTCTTTTTCTTTTCTATTATTTTCTTTTTCTGAGACAGGGTCTTGCTCTGTCACCCAGGCCAGAGTACAGTGGGCTCATTGTAGCTGACAGCAACCTCAAACTCCTGGGCTCCAGCAATCCTTCTGCCTCAGCCTCTCTAGTAGCTGGGACTACAGGCGTGCCACCATGCCCAGCTAATTTTTCTATTTTTTGATAAATGGGGTCTCATTCTTGCTTAGGCTGGTCTCGAACTCCTGGCCTTCAAGTGATCCTCGTGCCTCACTCTCACAAAGTGCTAGGATTACAGCTGTAAGCCACCATGCCTTGCCACAAAGTATCAATAGTTTTATAATCAAAATGATTTTTTAATATTTAATAATTTGGGCACTTTTTGGAGGTTGATGAATGATCCAACTTCACCTTCTGTATATTATGCTTATCATGGTATGTATGTTACAATTTTCCATATTTTCCACAGTTATGTCTGAGCTGGTCCAGTTTAAGAAGTGAGACCTTGTTCACTACATGACATTTTCATATCAATCTAAATCATTGTACTTGTTTATCCTTTTCATGGACTTCATTCTTCAAAAGTGCTGGTAAGAATCAGTAACTCTGCTGTACTGTTTCTTTCTTTTTTTTTTTCTCCTTTCGTTTTTTATAGGTGGGTGTTTTGCTATGTTTCCTAGGCAGGTTTTCAACTCCTTGCCTAAGCAATCCTCTTGTGTGAGCCCCCTGGGTTACTGAATCCAGTTTGTCTGTAATAGTTTTAAATCCAAAACCATAGATGAATTCCATAAAACATAGAAGATCAACAGATTGTGGAGTGATTATTACTCACAAGCAATAAGAGATAAAAGAGCTCTTAAATATTGATGCAGTGTTGATGTGTAGGCTGTGTAGATTGTGATTTACTAATCTTATCTACTCTTACCATAGAATGTAATGTTATCTGGACAGAGACTATAATCTCTTTTTGTCCATACACTCAGTAAATTTTCATTATCTGATACAAAATAAGTATTTGGAATAAATGAATCAATGGTGGATGGATAGAAGGAGACAAGGAAGGAAGTCATGCTGGTTGGGGAATAAAAAGAGAGTGAAAGGAATACAAAAAGATGTCAGAGAGCTAAGTTATCAGGAAGCAGAATTTGCTGCACATGATATGGGTTGTAATGACAGCAGCAAGTTGAATTTTAGTTCCCTGTTCAGGGTTTAGGACATTGGTAATACTCTCAGTGGGTACATAAGGTGAGCAGACAGGAGCTAAGGAATATTTCAATATCGACATAGTAAAAGTAAATGAGTGAATGAAGAGTCTTCATATATTTTCAAACATCCTGTTTTTTCTGTTTTCCAAGCATATTACCCAAGCAAGGACCAAAGAGACTTTCTTACAGGTAAGAGCATTAAGGCCTACATTCTGATTTTAAACATTTTTTAGCTGTATTGATGATAGATTAGATTCTTGTCTGAGTTATCTTACATTAAATTTCTTTTCCTAAAAACCTACTTTTTGGCTTATGTGATCATTTTGAGATAATATTTAATGAAAAATTTTATAGTTATCTCTTGTTAGTAAACACAATTTAACAAAAGCAGGAGTTTTTTTTT
>JAQIFY010003495.1:0-12498 GCA_028533085.1 Varecia variegata | reverse complement strand
ACACAACTACAGGGATCCAAAACATGAACTATTCAGAAACTCAACTCGCAACACATTGATGGAGGCCGGGCGTGGTGGCTCATACCTGTAATCCTACCACTCCGGGAAGCCAAGGTGGAAGGATCGCTTGAGGCCAGGAGTTCAAGACCAGCCTGAGCCAGAATGAGACCCTGTCTCTATCAAAAATAGAAAAAATTAGCCGGGCGTGGTGGTGCACGCCTGCTGTCCCAGCTGAGGCAGGAGGATCGCGTGAGCCCACAAGTTGGAGGCGGCAGTAGCTATGGTGACGCCACCGCACTCTAGCCGGGGCAACAGAGCAAGACTCTGACTCAAAAAAAAAAGAAAAACTTCATGACTACAATATTTTGGGACCATGCTAGGCTGTGACTGGGAAATAAAACAAAGGTTGGTGAACACTTTACTGCATGTGGAATGCTCCTCTCCTGTGAAGCGAGCAGCACTACTGTGGCCGCTCTCCAGAGAGGGGACCTGACACCTAAAGAGACCCACCGGGTCGCCCAGTGAGGCTCAGCCGGTTCTGAGTGAGAAGAGTACAGTCTAGCCTGGTGACGACACATTCTCACGCTCTTTTCTATGTGATTTGGTCAAATTCGTGTATGCCTGGAATTGTAAAACTCCTGTAGAAATACAAACATTCTCTTCTGCCTACAACACTGTCGTTAGCTCTAATTCCACCTCTTGGTTTCTCAGTTGCTGGTTCTGTGCTATGGCAACCTGGAACAACTTTTCCTGGGGTACCATTATTTGCATTTAGATTTCTTCAGGTTGCTTCCTATAGAGCCTGAAAGTTTTAAACGATGGGGTATAGAAAAGAGATTAAGGAACATTTGACATTTTCTGTGTAAAAATATCCACGCCATGAGCTTGCCTAGGAAAATAACTTTTTAAAGAGTAATTCAACAAACACTGCCAGTTTCACCATCACCAAACAAGAGCTTCACGTTGTTTGATTACGCTGGACCTGAGTACTCTGTTAAGTGACATGAAGAGAATTCCAATAGGCCACGTTACAACACGGATCAGGTTGCAAAGCACAAAAGCTCCCATAAAATCAAGAAGAGATACTGGCCCTTTGGTCTGGACTTGACTTCTTGCAGGCAGTTATTAGATACAGAAAAAAGAACTGCAGTTAAATTTAGAAATATTATTAAGAACTAAACTCATGAATGTTAAAACTTACTAAACCATTTCCATCTCAGGGGAAAAATTTTAGGTATACCATCACTTTGGATAATCTAAATTTGTTAACAAATTAGCAAAATATTCTTAATAGCAGGTTAATATTCCTATTTAAGATTGAAAAAAGTGGGCCAAGCAAGGTGGCTCACGCTTGTAATCTTAGCACCTTGGAAGGCTGAGGCAGGAGAATCGCTTAAGCCCAGGAGTTGAAGGCTGCAGTGAGCTCTGATGATGCCACTGCATTCTAGTCCAGGAGACATACAAAAAAAAATTGAAAAAAGTAAGCATGCGATAACAGAAAGTTTTAAAGTAACTAAAACTGTAGTGTTTGGCCTGCAAAGGTGAAGTTAAAAAGAAGACATCACTATTCCTTAAATATATATATAAGGATATTATATATAAAGTTTATGTCATCTTCGTTTTAATTGAGGAAAGATTCAGAGAAAATGTATAATGACAATAAAAGTAAGAAAGGAATTATAGGCTACTAAAGAGTTGCAGAATCTAGTTTTCCGGAGTTTTTAAAACACTGGATAAATTCTTGCAGTCCTTAGATAATTTCAATAGGGTCTTCTCTAAAATGTGAGAAGTGTATGACTGATTGCCAGAATTTGAGGTAGCGCTATTTTGAGCGATTGCGTTCAGAAACGAACAGAAATTACTGAGCTCCAGAATTTGCCAGGGGAAGCTTCAGGGAGGAGACGAGAAGGCGGCTACAGCTTGGAAACTGGGGGGACTGAGGCAGAGCAGCTCCCCCAAAGAGAACAGGAAGAACAAAGACTCGGAAGTGGGACCAGGGTGTTTGGGGCCACAGGAGAGAAAATAACAACGGCTGGGATGAACAAAACGTATTTTTTAAAAATTTCATAACACAGTAGATGTTTTTATAAGCTAGAAGTAGATTAATTCTTCACGACACAAAATTCCAACATCTAACAAAATATTTCTAGACCTTACATCCTTTTCCCCATAATTTAAGCCTGATATTCACCAAAAAAAATGTAGCTACTTCTAAACTTTCCATCGGGGTTTTCAAAAACGAATTTTCATGATCCACATAATTATTGCGTTTTCAGGAACTGTCTAACCTAACCACCTGTTTCCTGATAGGAGCTGCAATTTGGCAACACCTGTAAAGGAAGTTTCCGGGTTCAAAGCAGAATTAGGGGCAGAAACGAGCAAAGGCAAAAGAGCCAAGCTTCTTTCCTGCCAAACTTTTCCTTGCATTTGTCCAATTTCTGTGGGTGTGGTTTTTACAGGACAATCTTTTTAACCTTCTGTATCCTGCTTTTCAAATTCTCTTCTCTCCTGTAGACCTTCAGCAGCAAATAACTCTCCCTGGAAATCTGCCATCGCCCCACTGCCCTCTCGCATCCCCGCCAGGCCACCTGCACCAGGGGTAGGGGGCAGCCGACACCTTCCAACCCAGCCGCTCGGGCCTGAAGTTCAGCCTACATAGTCCTTGGGTAGCTCCACTGAGGTCTGACATTGAGGCCAGCCTAGGTATAATTTTCAAACTGAGAACTGTTGAATTTAACATATCGCTAGCAAAAAAAAAAATTATTTTCTGAAAACTCAGACCTGCCTGTTACAACATTTGAAAACGTTTGCACAGCATTCTTATTCAGTGGTTCTCCCCCATTAGTGTGGACCAGGTGACACTGAAACCATAACAAATTTCCTATTCTTGGAGGAGGGCCCTTAATTAATGGTTTTCAGTCGAGAGTGAAGTACAGGAATAATTTCTTTTCAATAAGCCATTGGCCTACAATGAAAGATATATTTTCCACCCCAGCTAATTCCAACCAAGAGATACACCCTATATCACCCTCAAATACCCTCATCTACCCACACGAGGAGTGACTAATGGCCAGACCAGACCAGTCCTGAGCACATCAAGAGAGCAGGGCCAGAGGCAAAGCCAGCCCCAGGGTCAGAGCACAAGGACCACCACGACCACCTCTCCCAGCCCTGGCACTGAGGCCTTCACTCACACCCTCCTTCCTCCCAAAGGAAGGTCACAACTGTAGTGACATTTCATTGCCCTGTGGAATTCCAAAAACAAGATAACACCCATAGTAGTAATCTCTCAGTACATCTACAATGTAATTCAGCCAATTTAAAGTTTAAAAACCCCATCTGCTTGTGTTTGGCCAATGGGATGGAAACCTTTTAATTATAGTTAAAACACTAAATTGTATTTGATCCAATTTTCTACCATAGGCAAGGAAAATGGGCTGGCAGAAAAGCAAATAAGAATGCACCAAATGACCCTAGATACCTTGTTAGGGGCACAAGTGAGATTAGTTTGTAAAAGAAAATAAAAATCTCAGAACCACCCCCACTCCCAGCTCCTTATCCAAAAGGGAGGGTCAGGCCTGGAGGCTGTCTTGCAACACCCCCTTCCAAATGAACAGCTGTTACTAACATTGTGCATCAGCCAGATCCCCATGGAAACGTACAAGGCCGCAGGCATCTACAAGGACTGTCCCCACAGATCATCCATAAGGAAATTCCTTGCTGGCCTTCCATGAGCAAGGACATGCAAGTTGTAACTTTGGTTCTGCAGGCTAAGTCTAGCTCCCAAAACTAGACATTATACTAATAATGGACGGAAGTTCACCTTCCCAGGTGCAGAGCAGAGACAAGATGCAACATTCTTCCACCTACCCAGGGAAAGCTACATAATTGATTCTTCCTTCATTCCCTTTTTCTCTTCAAACATTCAGCTTGTCTTATGGGAAATGTAGTTTTCCTGGGCCTCACAAGAAAGTAACCATTTGCCTCACCCCCCCACTTTTTTTTTCCCTGTAGATTCCCTTAAATACTAAAGTTCCCAAACTTTAGTCTGTCTGTGGTTTGTGTTTCTCCCAGGTGTGTCCTCAAACTTTGGCTTAATAAACTTCCATTGACTGAGATCTTTGCCTCAATCACTTATTTTAGGTTGTCAAGTTTTTCTCAGACACGGGCAACAGCCCTACCTCCCTGAGGCACTGTGCCCAGAGCCAGGTAAAAATCCACTGACAGCCCAGACACAGTCACAATCAGCGTAACTCCAGCAACAACGCAATACAGGTAAAAAGGACTGTCCAGTCCTAAGCAATCACATACAACCACAAGAACAGGTAAGCAGGCCCGGTAATATCCTCCTTCATTCAGCATTACATGAGGAAACGTAGCGCCCAGCATTGTGCTTGACACACAGCAGGTGCTCAATAATTGTTACTTTCCTTCATGTCTCTCTGGGAGTATACATTCCTTGACCCAGAGAGAAATACTGTTTCATTTCCAAAACAGAAGGTCTGATTATAAAGTTCACTACAATTAGGATCGGTTAGGTATGGTTGGTTGCAAGTAACAGAAACCCCAAGTCAAGTTAGCTTAAAATGACAGGGAATTTATCAGCCGCTGTCACTGTGAACTCCCGAGGGAGGACTGCATGATCAGGAAGGCCATGGCGTGGTGGCTGAGACACTGTGACCAGGAATGATTTCCATATGAAATTTAACATGTGCTGTGTTACTTACACTAGCGACTTACAGTTCGATACAAAAACACAAGGGAGACTTGTAGTCAAATGCAAGGAGTATGAGAAACATTAAATGATCTTGCTTACAGAAGTTTTCTAGTTGTATGTCTAACAGTACAGACGGGTTCTGGAGGTGGGAAAGGCCTGCAAGGGTGAGAAAGGCAATAAAATGACACCGGACCAAAAGTTTCAACAGAAACGGAAAGAAAACAGGCTTTTCCCAGGGTCTCTGTTACTACTGCAACTCCTGGTCCCACCGCAGTCTTAAAGAATATTAAATATAGAGATTAATGCTTTTAATTTTTCAAAAATAGGAACTTGTGTATCTGAAACTATGTTTCAGAGCATAATAGATTCACTAAATGTTGCACCAAAAATCTAGCAGTTTCATGATTTAGTTTTGAAAATAACTTATGAGCATGAAAAATTATTCAAATACAAATCAAAAATTTCTCTAACCAAAGAAAAAGATGACAGACTAAAAAAAATAGTACTTCTTTGGGTATGAAAAGAGCAAAAGTTTATTTCTTAAATCTCTTGTTTCTTAATGCTAGTTGGCAAAATATCCGCAGAGAAAATTAGTCAACTTTACAAATGCTGCCATAAAACAGCTGAAAGAAGCAAATTGCTATTCTAATCTCCTGGTTGGCACCAAAGCCAAACTGCTTTCTTTCTTATGCCTGTTGCAACTTAAATCAACTTGATGAAACTCATATGTCTGCAGCAGCAGGTTTGGTTTCAGTGGCAGATTTTTATAACATACCCATGATTTTCTGCCTAGTTTTAAAGTGAGATCTCGGGTAAATACAGAAAAAAATTCCACCAAGCTCAAGGTAAATCACACCACTTTACTTTGAAGTTAGCAAGGTCCCGTCCCCCCACAAATGATGAATGATTTCAAAGCAAACAAAAATATTTCATAGAATTTCATTTCTCCAGTTCTCTGAATGTTTGCCCATTTGTCAAGACATTTTCAGTACCCAGGGCCAGACTGAATAATCAAAGCAGATATCTAAAAACTTAACATCTGTCGCCACTGGGATTATGCCCTAAATGCAGAGATTTACCCCACCTTATTCATTTACTTTACTCAAAGACACTGTCATCATTAAGTACACCCTCCAAGTTTCTATGCATTTTTTAAAAAAGAAAAAAAAACAGACATAATGACTTTCCAGCTGCCACTGAAAGAAGAATCAATTGGAGGTAGGGCTACAGAGCAAAATGCAGGAAACAGACATACAAGAGAAAATATGATTGAAGATTCTAAATCCTACCCAAGCCACACCAAGAGTATATCCTGGGGCTGTTTCTTCCTCCCACCTTCCTGATCCCTGTCAGACTCTACCCCTGTGTCACTCACCCACCCTTATAACTTTGGAGGCAAAATGAGCCAACACCCTCTGCCACTTTCTGAGTCCAGTCACCACAGCCAGTTGACAGCGGCTTGGAAGGATCCTCCACCATCCTCAAACTGTGCCTTGCAAAATGTGGACACAATAAATACTTGCTGAATAAAGTGCAATAAGTACGCACAATTTTCAGGTACTCTGCTTTAAAAATCATCATTCAAAATAGGCTATCTTTTGTTTGGATTCTGATTTCAACAAATGAACCATAAAAAATGTTTATGCAAAAGTATCAGGGAAATTTAAACCCAAACTGGATAGGTGATATTAAGGAATGACAAATGATATTTTTAAATCTGATAATGGCACCGAAGTTATACTGGGGGGAGGAGCCCTCTTTTAGAGATTTATTTACAAAATATTTAGACATTCATTGTAAATACAATTGCAACTGTGAAAGGTTTCCTTCGAAATAATCCAAAATGAAGATAGAAGAGTAGGCAGTGGGACAAATGAAACAAGACAGGCCATGCGTTGATTGTCATTGAAGCTGAGTAAAGAGGAATTCATTTTATCATTCCTTCAGTTTCCATACATGACTGACATTTCCTCATTACAATAAAGTTGGGTCTTTTGCTTATGCAAGTGCTGTAAGAGTACAGAGGCTGCAGCCATCTCACTGAGTCCAAACACTGCCTGCACGACACAGCGGCTACATGGCGACCTTGGGCAACTCACTTAACCACTCTGCGCCTTGGTCTCCTCATTTGGTGTTAATAACAGGACCTACCTCAAAGCTCTGTTGAGAAGACTAAATGAGGAATGATACATGAAATGCATCATAAGTACTCGTAAACTTGCTATTACTATTACTACCATTATCGCTATTAGTGCTACTACTTGTATTAATATTATGATTAACTGTTGAGCAGCAAGCTCAGTGCTGAGAATAGAGAGGAACACAAAACACAGTCTGAAACAAATACAAAACAGGAACATAAAACAAAGTCTCTTTTGAGGGTCTTCTGGCCCAGCAGTGGACTCAGGACACATAGGGAAAAGAAGGAGAAACATTTGCCTAAACACATTCTACGTACTGAGCGCTGTGCTCTGTCCCCTCACGTGTGCTCTCTGGCTCAAGCCTCACCAAACCCCGATGGATGGACTTGACAGTGGGGAACAGTGAGGCTGAGGGCCATGAAGCGACCTGCCCAGGGCCACGAGGCCAGCAGCCAGCAACCCCAGGCTGCCGGGTCCCAGGCCCTCGCTCTTTCAACAAGCCAGCGGCTTACACTTGAAAAGCAGTCAGTGGTGCAGACAGTAAAAGCCGCAGCGCTGGAAAGCAGACGTCACCATGAACTCAGCTGGGGAGGTCAGGGCAGCAAGTTTCACAGGGAGAAGAACTGAGCTACGCCTTGAAGGCCAGGGATGGGGACAGGGAGTCACCGGAGCCCGAGGGCTGCAGGGCCTGCCCGGGACGTGCCCTGGGATAAAGGAGCAGGCCATTCTGATGGGAGCAGGTGTGCTGATGAGGACGTGAGGGACAGGCTGGGGGAAGCCCCTGAGAGTCAGCCCTACCAGGGGCAGAACAGAAAGAAGAGCCCAAATGGAAGGGCAAAAAGGAGCAAAACCTGATGGAGCCTGACGCTAAACTGGTCAGTTTTCCTAAAGGCAGTGCTCGATCAGCAGCACTGGAATCACCTGGGCAGCGCAATGAAAATGCAGATTCCCAGCCCACTCCCGCTCTGCGGAGGCCGGCGCCCTGGAGCGGGGTCCAGGAGTCTGCATTTGTAATATGACCCTGGGTGAGGCTGTTGTGCGCTAAAACCTGAGAACTTCTAGATCAGACAAACAGGGACGAGCAGAGGAAGAAGCCAAAACTTACCCAAAGGCTTTGGTGACTGAAAATGATGTCAATTTCCGCTCCCAGCACATGACTGTTGGTTCTTCAGTCTCCTCCCCACCATTTGCCAAACCGACTGCCACACTAGTTGCCAGGCTGACCTTCCCCGACACCGCGTGTATCACACCCCAGCGCTGCTCAGGCGCCCAGGCGCTTTCCAGTGCTCAGGGCGTCACATCCACTCTCTGCCGCTTTCCTCCTGACCAAGGCCGGCCCAGCCGCCTCCAGGTTCCCTGCCCAGCTTCCTGCTCCACTTCCTGCTCCACTAGGTTTAGGCCGCCCCCTCCTTAAGCTATCCTCAGAAAATAATGATAGCAGCAAGTGTTCGGAGCTTTACAGCAAACCCTGGGGAGGCAGCGGGACAAGGAGGAAGGAGGGGGTCCTCCGCACCCCGTGCTGGCAGGGCAAGGCACCTCTACACACACATGCACAGCGAGGGTGCTGCCGCCTCAGCTCCCCGGAAGGCCACACACAGACCTGGGGGAAGCTCTCTCCATTCCACTGAAGGCCGCCTGATGCCCTTTGCACACCTCTTTCAAGGGCACAGGGATGCCAGAAGAAGGTAGGAGTTGGCCTCTGCCACCCCCAACACGAGGTCCACATAGGCCGTGGGTGGGCCCAGCTCCTGACAGGGCCCACCTGGCTCCACCCTGCTCTGGAGGCTCCGTTCAGCTGCTTCCCCACTCCTCACCTGAGCCTCTCTGCCTCCTCCATATATAATTAATGCTCAAGATCCTCAAAGCGGAGTAAGATGGAAAAGAACGTCCCAGCTACCTCGGACTGTCCACCACTGACCTCCTGATCCCGTGGGATGACCCTGGACCCTCAGTCCCCCTCTGCCTCTTTTTAGCAAGTGTCTTTGATAGAAAGCCTCCATGGTCCCTAAGAGCCAAGGATGATCCACCATGTTCCTCCCCCATCCCCAAGTCCAAGGCCGAGTGAGAAGCCAGGGGCATGGGGGCATTCTGGACGTGCATGCCAAGAAGTGACCCAACTTGTGATCCCCGCCTGGCAGTCTAGCTCTCCTGATCCACCCCCTTCATGAGTTCATGGCGCTCATCCAGCAACCCACGTTTGGGCACTTGGCCAACTGCCAGTCTGCTGTCCTGTGAGCCCTGAGGAGCCGGGGCCAATGCATGATGTCCCCTGTGTCTCCTAAGGTGCCTAGATCTGCACACTGCATACTATGCACTAAATAAATGATTGGTTGGTTCAAATGCTTTTATTTTCACAAAGTGCACGTTTCTCTCTCTGTGCTTCCTTCTGAAGTTTATCCCGCAGGTCAAATAAATACAAGTAAATGCTTACTAGTTTACCAAGAAGTAAGAAACCTTTTTTCTCTACAATCACACAATAATATCATTGTGGTTGTTTATTTGAGAAGCTGCTGGAGATCGTGGAGATGGCTGGCCATTCCATTTAACTCTCTCTAGCATGGTTTTTACAGATGGGACTGAAACTTACCTAAGGAAACAACCCAAGGCCCATGACCTAGGAAAATAAAATAGGCTTAAATGACAGTAGAATGTAGGTGAGAAATAATTTATTTTAAAATACCAGGAGCATTAGGAGGTAGTAAGAATATCTTATTGGCTTTATAACCCAGAAAAAAAGAAAAGTAGAGCTTACTATGAGAGTATCTCTGTTTAAATTCTCCTATTCTGGCCAGTCTGAATTTATTATCAGATTGTTTTGATCCCAAAATTATTTTAAAGTAGGTGACCATTTATGAGATGAAGTTCAAGAAAACCGTTACGTAAAACTGCTGATGCCTTCCCAAGTCTGGAATAACACAGCAAGACGGATCTCATAAAAGCACTTCTCACAGAAAGTTCGGTAGCTGACTTTACAAGATGCATGGCCACACACGTCTGCCTATCTGGGGAAAAGATCAAGACCCGAGGCTGCATTTGAAGGACAAGGTTGTATTGTTGTCATACCGTTTTTAATGTGTAGTGTTCACCACCCTTTACAATAGTTAAAACGTGCCAAAGAACAAAATCCTTGCCCGAGAGCATTTGCAGTCTAGAGGCACAACTGGGAAGAGCCAAGGAGAACCCAGGCGAGCTGTGGACGTCGCTGGGAGTGAGAAGCTGCTCGTCAGGTAGGTTGTGAACCTGCGACAGGTGCCCACCAGACGGCCGTGCGGAGCGGGAAGTACCTGCAGCTTCGCTGTCTCTCCGGCCTGAGAACCATGGAGAGGTGGTTTGCTGTAAGCTCTCGTGGGCCAGGTGTCTGATGACTCAGCAGAACCACCCTGATTAGAGGAGAAAGGGCGGAGGGCAAAATCCCGCATTCCCTCATTTCCCAGGTGGATGAGCCTAAGGAACGGTATGGGCTGGTGGGAAGCAAAGCCTTTGACTGGACAATTGCCTTCCACCGTCTCCTTCTGGACGGCCGTGGCCTCCAGATGACAGAGCTTTAAAAAGAAAGAGAAGCATTATTAGATCAGGTAGTTAAATTTATAGCGAAAGAAAAAATTGATTGATGAAGCTCTGAAGTGCACCTGAAGGTTCCCAAGAGAGCCAGAGAGGACTGGGCAGGTGCGGGGACGTCGTGAGAAGCAGCAGGTGCAGGCGGGAGGCCCTGGAGGGACAGACAGCTCAGCGTGGAGCCGCACAGAGCTGGGGCAAAGTCTCAGCGCAGCACCCGTGCCCGGCTGACCTCGGATAAGATACCTGACCTCTCTGAACTTCAGCCTTTCGTGAAAAAGAGATGAGAAGAAGAACCTCGCTGAGTTTCTGCGAAGGTTAAATACAATAATGTATATAAATGGGCTGCTCCACAATCTAACGTCCAGACGTGCTCAGGAAATACTTGCTTTTTAGAAGTTCACTCGAGCAACCACGGGGTCTGCCATCCCTGGGAGGGCACAGGAATCCCTCCCAGGCTCATGGCTTGTGGGGGTTTGACCCTCTCGGCACAAGGGTGGTGAGGACGCCATAGTCCAGAGTCTGAAAGGCTGATCGGGGTGCAGAGGAGGGAGGAGGTCTGCAGAGCTCCCCACCCTGCAGGGCTGCCCCAGGCCAGCCTGGCGGTGAGACCCCGAAATAAACTATATCACCTCGGTAGACCTCAGTGTCCTGTTCAGGGAAGGGCAGGGGTAGGGGGTGCAGAGTCCTAAGGTGCTGCCTGGATCCGATATCCTGAGCTCCAACTCTGTGTCTAGACCCCCACCTACTCACTAACAGACCCCCCAGTCACGGGTCACAACTCAGCCTGGCAGGAACAGGGACAGGGTGCTCTGTAGGGATGTGGAGGTACCAGCAGGGGCTCCTCCCTTCCCTCTAGGCAGGGCCCAGACAGGGGGCCTGGGAGTGGGGACAGTGCCTTGCAACCCTCACCATCACAGCCCACCTGCCTGCCAGCCTCCCCACGAGGCCCCGGGCGCAACACCTGCGACATCAAAGCAAGGCATGCAGCAAGGGGCAAGTCTATGAGGCATGACCTCTGCAGCAACGGTCTGGATCCCCCATCTTCTCTCAGGGTCGTGGGTAAAAACACCCAGCAGGCAGTAGGAACAGAATTACAATTTTCTGAGCAGATTAACAGATGCTGTGCTCTGACATGAATAATGCCAGTGTAATGCTTTCGTTTGTTCTTTATGAAAGATCTTCTACCTGCTCGCACAGGCTTCCACCTATTAAGACAAAGAGGAAAATGAAGCCATTATCTGCATTCCGTGAAGTACCATATGGTTACACACGGGCCTCCAGCCAAGGGAGGGTTCTAACCAAGCCTCTGTGTACAATTCAAGAGCAAAATACAGCCGCTACACTATATTGGATTAGCACCGGGGAAGGAGGGCCGGGAAATCAAAGGAACCAGGAACAAAAAAAACCCTTTAGCTTCATTTTTTTTTTAAAACTTCTGGCTTCAGGGTTACCTTGAGCATCTCAAAAACCACACTGGAACCAGCCAGATTTGACTCCACCAACAGCTTATGCTATTCAATCTGTGCACTGTGAAACTAAGTGTGACCATGTCAGTCCTTTGCAAGATACAACCCCTGATAATATATAATAACCATATACTGTTGTGGATAAATAAGCAGATAGACCAAAACACAGAAAGCAAAGAATCCTGCTTCATTTACTCAAAACTCAAAGCTTTTAAACGATAAAGAATAAATGACTACATTTTTGTTTTTTATTTCATTTAATCTTCCAACAGGATAGCGACTTGTCCCTCACAGCTGGAAAAGGCAGAGCAGGGATGAGAGCCCCAGTCCACATGCAGAGCTCCTGCGGGTGGCACTCGGGTTCATCACCTGACATGGACATCGTTGAGAGAGGTGGCAGCAGGGAAGAGGAGGAGGAGGACTGCTCACTGTCCCAAAGCCTTAAAGGGTGCTCGTCATGAGACAAGACCCTAATGATAGGGACAAGCGAAAAACCAGAAAGACACACCCACAAACAGGTTATCAGCCTCCTGGACACAGAACATCATTCTAGTAACGAAATAAAAATAATCAGGATATTTCAGATTTCTTTAATGGTACAACGGAGTAAGCGGGG
>JAQIFY010003494.1:0-12501 GCA_028533085.1 Varecia variegata | reverse complement strand
AAAAAAAAAAAAAAAGAAAATGTTTTTCTTTTTTACCTTATTTGTCTTTTCAAAGATGAAGATAGTTAACCAATGGACCCAAACATAAGAATTTTTATTTTGTTTTTTAAATTTTGGAGTAATTCCAGATATATAAGAAAGCAAACATGGGAATTTTTGAAAAAAAATGTGTGTCCTGGCATGCGAAGATTCCAACGATTGGACAATTTCAACAATGGTTTAGGACCTAGAGTCATTTCACAAATTAGTACTTTAAAAACTTTCTAAACTAGCCTGATTTATTAATATTTGCATAGTAACTTGTAGATGAGCCTTAGTCTACCAGTATAGACAAATCATTATTATTGTTAATTTTCATTAAAAATTAATTCCTCTTCTGACATATAACCACGTCCTAATCCCCACCATTTTTTTTCCTCAAAAGAAAAACATAGACAGAATCAGGAACTTTATTAAAATATTCCAATTGCCAATATTAGTGCTGCTATGATAATATTTATTTTGTATCATTCTTGACAATTCTATTTGGAAAGTATTGCAATGATTATTTCACTACTTATATAATTACAATAGGATATGTTAATCATGAAAAATTTCTCCACTCATTTTCTGGTCCCTAATCATCACACATTCTTGGGCTCTAATAAACTGTGTGAGTTTTATGCTGCGTTTTAATCCCCCAGTGTGGCATTTTTTCCTAAAATGTGGATACACTCATTTTGAAAAAACAGTAAGGTCTTTTTAACACTTTTCCTTCAGAGTTAGGTAGGGCACCTTTCTTAGTCTGTCAGCTATAACAAAATACTGTAGAATGAGGAGCTTATAAATAGCAGAAATTTATTGCTTATAGTTCTGGAGGCTGGAAAGTCCAAGGTCAAGGCACTGGTAGACCTTGGTGTCTGGTGAGGGCCCACTTCCTAGTTTTTATACAGCTGTCTTTACACTGCGTCCTTGCATGGATTGTGGAGGGGAGGTGGGACAAGGCAGGTCTCTTTTACAAGGGTGCTAATCCTATTCATAAAGTCCCTGCCTTTGTGACCTATTCCCTTCCCAAAGGCCCCACCTACTAATACCATCACCTTGGGGACTAGGATTTCAACATATATAATCTGGGGAGAATAAACATTCAGACCATAACATTAGGTTCTGGTCCCCCAAAATTCATATTGTTCTCAGTTGCAAAATACATCCATTTCATCCCATTTCATCCCAATAAACCCCAAAGCCTTAATTCATTCCAGTATCAACTCAAAAGTCTAAAGCCCAAAGTCTCATCTAAATATCATCTAAGACAGATATGGGTGAGACTCAAGGTACTATTCCTTCTAAGGCAAATTGCTCTCCAGCTGTGAACCTATAAAAACAAAGAGTCTATGTGTTTTTAAAATACAATAATGGGAACAGGCACAGGATAAACATTTCCATTCCAAAAGAGAGAAATAGGAAAGAAGAAAGGGGTGGCAGATCCCAAGAAAGTCCAAAACCCAACGGGGAAAACCACATTAAACTTTAAGGCTTGAGAGTAATTCTCTTTGGCTGGATGGTCTGCCCTCCAGGCCCCCTGGGGCTTTCGTGCCAACTTCTGGACACAATGGGGTGGAGGTCCCGCCTTCTAGACACATGGGGGCTGTAAAGTCACAGCTTTGCTTGGTGAGAATTGGGCCTGGGCCCCATCCTCAAGGTGGTTTTCTGTGGTGGCCCCGTCTCCCACAGGCTCTAAGCCTCAGTCATGCCCCTAAGGTTCCTCCAGGCAGGAATCATGGCCCAGGGGCTCTGCTGGTCTGGGAGTTTGGAGGTGGCCCACCACGTGGCTGTGCTGGACATTGCCCTAATGGGAGCTCCCTACAGTGGCCCCACACTCACTGGGACACTTGTCCATTTGGCCTGTGAGGGGAGGGGCAGCCCTGATGATTTCTGAGTTCCTTCGGGGTTATTCTTCTGTTTTCTGGGACATTGGGTCCTGGCTCTGCTTCGGTGGCTGACTAATCTCCTCAAAGTGCTGTTTGGCCACACCCTTCACATTCTCTCCTGAACAGGCTCTCTCGTACTTTTCAAGATAGATAATCTGAGGATGTTCCACATCTTTAAGTGCTGCTTGCTTTGTGAGTAACAACTGTGTCCTTAAATCATTTCTCTCTTTGTGTAGTTTACTATCAGTGGTCAAGAGAAGCCAAGACATACCTTAAAATCTTTGCTTAGATGTTTCCTCAGCCAAATATCCAATTTCACTTCGGTCAAGCTCTACCTTTTACAAAACACTAGAACACAAACACAATTCAGCCAAGTTTTTGCTATTTTAGAACAAGGATAACCTTTCCTCCATCGACGAATAACATGTTCCCCATGTCCATCTGAGATTTCATCAGAATTTCTTTACTACCTATATTTCCACCAACATTCCATTCCTGATGACTTAGGTATTCTCTCAAAAGACTGCAGCCTTCTACAGCTCTTCTCCTCTCCTCCTGAGCCCGCAGAATAGCCCTCAATGGTGTATTCACAGTAATGGAGGCTTTTCCTAGCATGGACCCCAAAACTCTTCTAGCCTCTGCTCATTGCCCAGCTCCCGAACTACTTCAGCGTTATCAGATATTTCTTACAGCAGCAGCCCTGCTTCTCAGTGCTGATTTTCTACTTTAGTCTTTTTAGTCTTCTAGAACAAAATAGCGTAACCCGGGCAACTTATAAGCAATAGAAATTTATTTCTCACAGTTCTGGAGGCAGGGCAGTCCGATCAAGGCACCAGCAGATTCTGTGTCTGGCAAGTGGAAAGAACCTCTCTCAGGCCTCTTTTGTAAAGGCACTAATCCCATTTATGGAGGCTCCCTCCTCACGACTGGATGCTCTCTCAAATGCCCCACATCCTAATACCATTACCTTGGAGGCTAAGACCTGATATGTGAATTTTGGGGAGACACAAACATGCAGACCATAGCAGCACCCCAGACTTTGTAATCCATATTCCTACTCATTATTGTGTCTGATGGTAAGGAGGATGCTTATTTTCTATTTAGTGCAGCATTGTGGGTGAGAAAACTAGCTGAGAGTTCAGGCAAATCCCAGCTCTGCCATTGCATACCTCATTGCATTGGAAATGATACTCAACCTCTTTGAGTCTAATTTTCTCATGTGTAATAATATAAATAGTATTACATGAGTTAACACTTAGCATAATTCTTAGCTCTTAATAATGTTTCTTACATACTTTATAAAAATTGTAAGGATGTGCACAGAAAAAATAGAACTTAAGAAAAGAAATCAATTTGAAGGATGGGAAAATCGAGAATCAATTTTATATTTGTTTCTAAAAATAGTGTGGTTTAATGGAAAAAGAAAAATCATTATGTCAATTCACCTGGCTCCTCTAATATTGTATAGTGTAAGATTAGTCATGCAACCTCTTTTATTTAGAGTTTTCTGTTTAACTAATAACATCTACTTCATGGGGTTATTACAATGATTAAATGAGGTGATGTGTGTAAAACAGGTAGCATGGTATCTGGTTTTTGACACATACATAATATATTATTTTGAAGGGTTGTAGCATAGTCACATGAATGGGTCCAGCACACTCTTGAAAATGAAGGCTGGTACTTAAGTGAGCAGCCAGGCTTGAAGGTATGCATTTGGGAATCTAAAATAAGAAAGTCATTTGTAAGAAAACTGTTATAATATATAAGATTGCAAGAAAAAAATGCAGTGGTCCCCAGTCTTGGCTGTGGATCTCTAGCTCATGTAGAACCTATATAAATTAAGATTCCTAGGTTCTTACTCAAACCCACTGATTTATAATCTCCAGGTGAGGGTCACAGATGATGCTTATGAAGTCAGCTTTGTATTTGGGCATTAAGGCAAAAGAATTTAGGGGATGACATAATTTAGAGGGCAGAAGGATTTCTAAAAGGAATGCTCAAGAGGCCTGAAGAGTCCAGATGTTTGTGAGATAGAGGCCAAGGGAGGGGAAAGTTTGAATTAAAAAATGGACAGCATATGGACACATTTTAGAAGAAAGGTTAAAAAATGGTTAAAATGAAGAGGAGACCCTTAATAGATTTTACATGCATGTTAATGAGCTTAATGTAAATAAATCAAATGTGAATGAATTTCCCTTGCCAACACAAGAAAAAAGTCAATAGAAAAAAAAATGTTTAAAAATGTCCCCTTTTAAGCCTTGGGCCATGAAAAGCATTTGATGAAGGAGATGGGGTATGCAGTGACCCTTAAATGCATCTGAAACCATGAATATATATGTCAAAAAAGAGAAAGTCCAAATAACTGTATCACATAATTGCTAAGTAGTAGCCATTGATAAAGCGTGAAAGAAATAGAAGTATATTTTTTGTACTCCTTATAGCACCATGCAAGATATTTATTTTCCTGGCCACTTGAAAGCATACAGGGTCAGAATATCAATTACTCCTTACTTTGTTATTTGCCCATGTTTAAAGAAATATCGAGTGAAACAGCCTACTCAAAATGCAAGAATCAGAAGCCTACTCTAAGGTTTTACTTTAGGAAAATAATTTAAAAGGATGAGACTTTAAACATAAAGCCTCCTGTAAGAGGGAGATCAAAAACGATTAGCTTCCTTCATTGTTCTGCTTTTCTAGGGGGATGCAAATACTCTCACATTCTGTCACTGATTCATCCTTCTGGTAGAAACACTATGCTGACGATAGTACAGGCCTCTCTGTGACCAGAATGCTCAACAAGCAACTTGACAGTTTCCATGTTTCCGGATGTATCATTCGTACACCCCTGGGGAGAATGTTTAACATTTCCTTAAAAGTTGTGTGAGTTTTCACTAGGACTACTGTCATACCCACCAAGAGATAAATATCATAGATGGCTCCAGCTTGCATCAAATGTTAACCCCTTTTAACCTGTCAGTGTTGTGATATGCTCACTCAGTGTAGAGGCTGCTATGAAATAATGTTATTTTCTACTCTAGAAAATATTAGCAGTGCTCCCTGGAATTTGAGCTCCAGGTTATCTTTGGAGTATCACTTTTTAAAGTTAAATAGGGTCTGGATGGAGCTCATAGCCATCATCTGCTTGATTAAGTTGTCCTGATTTATGAAATACACTTCAAGTGTTATGAATCATTTTGAAGTTCAGCACCCCCAGGGGACGTTCCTGAGGCTGTGGGTTTCCTGGCGGTTTGGTCGACTAGCTATATTTTTCTCTCTTTTCAGTGGGAAGATGACTTAGTGTAGTCTGTCCCGGATGAAACCTCTTCTTTCTGAACAACTCTTACAGAAATCTTGCCAGAAACTGCTAAACCAAAGTCAAAACTTGTTTTTTAAGAGATTAAGGATTGAGAAACATTGGGACTGAGTTTCAAAGCAATGTATATGAGAAAAATAGTATAAATTAAACAAGATAGATTTATTAGAATTATGTCTTTTGTGAACTTATTATATATCTCTCTGTTAGAAATACACCCAATCATGCTTTAACTTTTGGCATGTTTCATTTGCCTAGGGGTATCACACAAGCCCATCTTTTAATCCAAAAATGAATACTGTGTACAAAGGAGATGCTTAATATTCCTTGCTAAATTTATCAACTTGTTATTCAATTTATTCTCTCATTTAAAAATATTTGGTGCACACCTGCTATATTCCCACTGATAATCTAGCCATATGACATATAGCCATGAACTAAGCTGACAATGTCCCTGTCTTCTGAGACCTTCCATTCAGTGGAGGTCAGGATGGCAATATAAGAACACAGAGTGGCAAATAAATAAAATAAATAAAGAAGATGATTTCAGCAAGTTATAAGTGTTAAAAAGACAATATAGAGTTGATGTGAATAAATGAATGAATACAAATATGAATGAGTGGTCCAAAATTGACTGATGGACATTTTTAATATACACTATCTCCTTGATTGAGGGTAAAAACAAAACAAAAATAAGTAAACAGGAAAACTGAACTTAAGTTACAGCAAGTTGGTTTTTTTTTTTTTTTTTGGTTTACTTTATTTCATCATTCTAATTCTTATTCTTATTTTTTCTGATTTTGTTAAAGTTTGATACATGGACAGCTTGGTAAACAGTAAACTGGGTTACCAAAGTGAAGTTACATAATGCTTCTTCTTGGAGCTGTTTAAAAATAGACAGTACTTTTGTGAGTTGTAAGGTCTAGGTGCTAATCTGCTTTGAGCCAGGGAGACAGGCAGGGTGACCTCAGAAGGACTCCTCCAGCCAAGGCTTGTTTCTGTACCAGCATTTAGATCAACTGCAAGTTTAAATGGGTTGTAAGCATCCTCTAGCCAACAGGGGTGGGGAGGGGGAAAGCTTCATAACCAGGAAGGGGTGAGATTCTTTGATGTGTGAAAAAGGGGCACCCATTCACTTTACACATCCTGCAGCATCAGTTCAGATAGAGATCATTTCCCTCTTCTCTCCAATATACATTTCATTTAGAGGAAGATTTTGCAACCTGGAGCATTAATGCTGTGAGGTTGGTAGGAAAGGTTCATCAAAGAGCTGGGCTCCAAACTACAGTTCTGTTGTTGAACCATTACTGACAATAAAGTCCAAAGGCAATGGAAACATGAAAGTGTTTTCTGGGTACAGGGGTTACTGACCTTGTCGGTGACAAAGATCACAGGGTTCCATGTCCTTCTAAGAGCTTTAATTATTCATCCTGATCATCTATAAGCAGAAAGACGTGGCCTCCTCAGATTGTAGTCCACAGACTCAGATGTTCAAGAAAGTCCAGTTATCCATTGTTTTTAAATCAAAATCATTCTAACTCCAAGGTTCCATACCATCAGCTGGTGAGAAAAGTAATATTTAGCATTATTGAGGTTGCTTCTCCAGAGTTGCACGACATTCCTAGAGATCCTTCGGTGTTATGGAACTGGGCACATCCATAGGACCATTGGTCATGGATGATCCATCCACAGCACTGATGAGATGCCCATTGTAACAGTCTCCATGGTACCTTGCACACAATTCTGCTGCTTTGGTGCTCGGCATAGAGAAAAGACAATAATGGAACAAAAAAAACTCCTATGCCTGAGTCCCCGCATTCCTAGAAACACTGGAAAACAATCTCCTTTGAGTCATGTCTTGCCAACTCTCTACAACACTGATACCAAGGCCTAAAGCAACCCATTCTCTCTGACTTATTTTCTTACTTTCACAACCTCCAATGTCTTTTTAGCCTGAGGAAAATCTCTTTCCTCTTTCTGCCCTTAAAGGCACTTGTTAACATAATTGTTTTCCAGTTTTTATAAAAGACTGGAAAAAGGTTTTAACTTTAGGTGGCTTCTGATTTCTATAAACATCTGTGACTAAGGGATTGTCTTCTAGCCTGCAATGAGGGAATGGAAAAAGAGAGAAAGAACCAATACAATTTTATCTCTCAGTAAATTATTCTTGCACAAAAACATTCTAAGTGTCAGAAAAGGAGGAGAAAGGAAGAAAGAACATTTGGTTCAGTCAAGTTGAAAAGGACAAGGAAAATATATTAAGAGCATCTTACTTAATAGTTCACATTTCCCATCTTGAGTATTTTCAACTATATTATCTGTCCATATCTGAATTGCTCACATCTCTCTTTTTCTTTTCCATCCATACCTTTGAAAGTACTAGGATAGAAAGAACCTAATGCAGGTTTTATTGAAGTAAATCATCCCCCAAAAATCTATTTGCAGTGGAGTAAAAGTCTCTTCTTTGCTGAAAATAGGCGTGTTTCCAGCTAGCCTTCTTCAGCTGCAATGCAGTGAGCCAATTCTTCAATATTCTACACCAAAATGTCAAGGTAGGCCAAGATGGTTTGGCTGCTGAGACAGAAGAACCCATGGCCGAGTACCCATCTGTTAGCAACAGAGGCAGCTGGGGAAGGTGTGGTGGTGGCCAGGATTCTGAGTTTGATGAGCTCCATCTGCACCTGGTAAAAGAACCTGCCACTAAACAAGTAAGTGCAAAAAGAAAATGCAGCTGCCAGCACCAAGGTTTGCACTGTAATCATCTATTAATGAGTTGACTCAGAATCTAGGATGTGGACCATAGAATTCCCCTGATTGCATTTCCTATAGGCTATCAGTGTGATGAAGACCCACAGTCTGGAGAAAGAGGTCTACAGAAGAGGTGAGTGATGAGAAAATGTACTTATCTGTGGTCACCATGAATAAACTACTCTTACAGAGAAAGAGGAAGAGGGGAGAGGATAGGATGAAGTAAGAGGTTCCAAGCAGCCTATTGTTTATGATTGATTCTGACTTTAACTGAGACCCACCAGAGGCAGCCAAGGTTGAATCAAGGTCAGGAAGGAGTGCAAGTCTAAACAGTTTTGCTCTGGGGGGAGGTTAAAGTAGTCCACACTCTCCGAGACCAACACAGTCAACCTGTCAGAGTTCTTAAGGCCCTACTCTACCTTGTGCGTGCTGAGTCTAGCTGTTAAAATTTTGAAGATGCTACATTTAAGATCCCCCTAATAACTGTTCCAGGTCAGACAAAGACTCTGAAAATAGCTGTCTATTTAGACCAAATTTTTTTTTTACAAAAGTCTAGATAGTAGATATTTTAGGCTTTGCAGGCCACATATATTAGCAGCATTCTCTCTGTTGCACACTCTTCTTTATTGTTTATTTTGTTTTATTTACAGCACTTTAAAAAGGTAAAAACTATTCTTACCTTGAGGACTGTAAAAAAAAAAAACAGGACCTGGAATGGATCCTATGCTTGAGCCATGCTTTGCTAGCTCCTGATCTAGAGCATTTTGATTTCAACTTGTATGTGGCCTACAAATACATATGGTTAGAAGGACACAATGAAGAATGAGTGGAAGATGAGTCTGGAATACTCTGGGGCCATACTTCAAGGGCATATGGAATAAAACAAGTGATGTGGAAGGGCCTTGCAAAGGCACAGAGCACCTTAGTTTTTGCCGTGTCAGAAACAGCACAGAGAAAATTGCCCCCAAATGAGCTCACAGCACTGTGACTTAAAGGAGGGTTGGCTTTCACAATAGGCATATAACATCTCGTTGACTGTAGGTCTCTTATTAGTAGTGTGAACAAGTTAGCGCCAAATCACACTTTTTCCTTTTACATTTCCATAAGAGATTTTTGTCAGCATTTTGTCAGGGACAGATATATCCAACTCTGGCTGGACTCTGGCTCCCTACCGTAAAATCGGTACCTTGACAGAGACAAAGCACGGGTTTCTCTACCTGCAATTAGTCCATGTCTCTCACCTTAATCACCCAAATTACATCTATTTCCACTGTGCTATTCAAGAGCCAATGACATGCTTACCTTTTTTTTCTTCCTAGACAATTCAGCTGCTTGTTTCCATGAGTTTGAAAATGACTCTTGCCCTTCTGGTGTCTTTCCTTGACTGTCAAATGCAAGCAGGACCAGCTACTTAATTTGAAGGGCCCAGGGCAAAATGAAAATATGGGGTCCTTTCTTTAAATATTATTAAGAATTTCAAGATAACAATATTAGAATGTTAAATCAAGCCTGAGGACCATGTGAGCCAGGGCTCTGAGTGACTGCACAGGTCACATGCCCTCCAACCTGGCCTCAAATGGAAGTAACAACACACATGGTCTCGTAAGATTCAAATGAGAGATGTATGTGGAAACACTAAGTAAAGCACAATGTGAAAAAAATAATTTACCAGAATTTGTTAAATCTCTTAGTAAAGAATTTGTTGTTACAAGCTTTGTAAATGTTTTCGTGAATATTTTTTGGAGCATTTTCTATCTACCTGTTTTGTGGATAAACAAAAATCAGGCAACCAGCCTTTCATATCCTCTAAAATCCTCCCTGTTCTGAGTTCACGCCTAATGTGTTGTTTGTCAGCTGACAGGTTCTCAATACATGGGTGTTGGGGCTCAGAAAATGATACCCTAAAACGAAGGCCTCAGAAGCAACCTCAGAGGCAAACGTTGTTCTCCAACCTCCTGCCCTCCTGTCTCTGGCCTTTCATTCTCCCCTGAGGCTGGCCATAGAAACTAGGCTCCCTCTTCCCAAGGTGGGCCATAGAAACCAGAACGCCTTTTCCCCAAAGCCAGGCATAAAACCTGCATATATTACTCTTATTTCCCCCACCTTTCCTTATAAAAACTGGGCAAAAAAGAAATTATCTGACCGACTTTGTTTGACTGTGGGTCATAAGACCCTTATTCCAGAGAGGATCCTGCCCCCACCCAGGAAGAAGAAATGCTACAACAGAGAGGCCAAGAAGAATCTAAACAGACAGGACTTTCTGGGTTTCCCTACTCGGTCTATTAGCATTAGATCATACCCTTTTTGTTCAATCATATTTCTACATGTCTGTCTGTCTATACTTTGTTGAACCTAAGCATAAAAATGAACAATTTCCCCTATATCTTTGGGTCTTCATTCTGAAGGTTCCCAAGTCATATAAAACTATGATTGAATGAATCTGTTTGCCTTTTCTTCTATTAATTTGCCTTTTGTCAGTGATTTTCAGCAAAACCTTCAAAGAGTGAAGGGGAAGTTGTCCCTTGGCCCCTACATGGGTTAACTAATATTTAAATGATTAGAGCAACAGAATATTGCCTGTGGTGTCTTTAGACGCAGGCAACACAGAAATGTGCTCAATTTTTTGTGTTTGCTTTGGCCATAAAACTTTTATTAACTTATCTCTATTTATTTATATTGGATTTATTTAATTTTTTATACCTGTGCTAATACTCAATGTAAAGTCCTTCTCAGTATTTAGAGGGATTTATTGTAGCTCAACTACAGTTCTGTGTTATTGAAATGAAATAAAGCCCAGGCACTAATTGAATTACTCGCTGTTTCAAGGCAGGTATGTGGGTGATTCATACCCAGACACCACAGGTCCATTTGAAAGACTAAGAAACTAAAATAGATCACGAATAACTACAGTTAATTTAAACCATGTATGTACAAGCAAAAATGTGGTTAGCGTCAAAGGTCCATGTTTGTCTAGAGAAAATTGTTTTTTCCCTGTTAATGTTTATTGACAAAATTGCTTGAACTAACAATAACCACTCAAAGTGCAATTAAATTTAAATGAGCTAGAAATATGGACTTGGAATAACTTTTCAATAATCCTATTGGCTTTGCCAATTCTGTTACTACTCGTTAGATTTCATTTTATTATTACCTTTTTTAATAGTATGCCTTGGGAATAATTTCAAATTTCAAATAAATGTCCTCCAAACACAGGATTTTTAGTGCAGTGCAGAATACTTGGAGGTGATGTTAAAGCAAGTATTGATCCTAACAGTCATAATATTAATGTTTTGAGGAAATAAGGCAGTGGTAACCCTGTCTGCTCCAGAAAACCTCTAGGTTTATATTGATTTAGAATATTCAGATTGTTAATGTAATAAAACTTCTTTATGAGATTGATTTTTTGATACAATGTGAGTATGCTTTCCATGTGTCAAGATTAATATTAATACTTTTATATCTTCCTCAGAGAGTGAGAAAATTGTCTCTTGCGAATCAAAGATGAATACAAAAACCTGAAGGCTTCAACCAAAAGTTTTCATCAGCTTGCTCCCTAGAACTCAAAGTATATAGAGACAGTGAAAGTGGTTTCCTCCCAACACACTTACTGAGAATTTTAGGTTTAGGGAACTTTGTGGTGCATTTCCAGTGGAACAAGGAAGCAAAAGAGATAGCACTTGTCTTCACAGACTTTAAAATTTCACTGGAGAGACAAATCAGGCTGAATAAAGGTTAAATATAATTTTTAAAGAACGGAGAAATTTTAGTTACAAATATGTGGGGCAATCCACATTTGTAAGAATTCTGGGTAAGTAGACACTTTCTAATTTACCTTAAACAGGTAGGAGAGTAGCTATTTGCATTGCATTATTAAATGCAAATTCATCTCTCCTTAACTGAGATTTTTTTTGTACTATATTTGTGGATGTTTATATATTACTCCCTGGACATATGGATAATTGACTTTGCTTTTTTAGTTTTCCTTATAATTATGTGTCCATTAGTATAGCCTTCCTTTGCATTTTGTCTCCCTTTGTCATTATTATTCATGTTAGATATTAAGTTTCTATTAGGTAAGAGCAGTATTTGTTGAATTTTTTTTTCCTGCAAAGTCTAGCCAAAAGACTTTGGAATTTCTGATGTAGAATTTTTGTTACTTTTTAAAATGACTGCCAAGATATTAGCCATATGGAATTGTTAAAGTAATCCAACTTAACTTTGAAAATGGTCTATGGTTCATAACTGAGCTTTTACAATCGTGCTTATTTTGTAATTATATCCAGTTGATATACAGAATAGAATCATAGACTATCTGGAAGGAACTTCCCAGCTTACTAGCCTAGATTTTTATTAACATCTTCAAAGGACATTTGTGGAAGACCTACTGGCCAGGTTGGAGTAGATGATCGCAGCTGCTGATGAAGCTGAGGCTGTTAAGGAAGTGGGGTCTGTAGCTTCAGGGCTTTCACAATCCCATCAAGTAGCCTGGCACTTAAACAATTAACTGTAACACTGGGGCAAGTCCAC
>JAQIFY010003493.1:0-12501 GCA_028533085.1 Varecia variegata | reverse complement strand
GACAGAGTCTCGCTCTGTTGCCCAGGCTAGAGTGCCATGGCATCAGCCTAGCTCACAGCAACCTCAAACTCCTGGGCTCAAGAGATCCTCCTGCCTCAGCCTCTCAAGTAGCTGGGACTACAGGCATGTGCCACCATGCCCGGCTAATTTTTTCTATATATATTTTTTAGCTGTCCATATAGTTTCTGTCTATTTTTCATAGAGACGGGGTCTCACTCTTGCTCAGGCTGGTCTCAAACTCCTGAGCTCAAACGATCAGCCCGTCTTGGCCTCCCAGACTGCTAGGATTACAGGTGTGAGCACTGCGCCCGGCCCTAAGATTGTTTTTTTAATGGACTCAAAATCCTGCAGGGCCATAATTTCCTATGTATGGCAAGATATAGACAAACATAATCACCCAACTTGCTCATCCTGAGACGTTCAGCCCTCCAAGTGCAGCACATGTTGGACAGGGGCAGGGTTTGTATCCAGGTGCAGGGACTCGAACCTGCTGTCCCCAACCAGGTGGCCGATGCTGTCCCTGGGTGGCTAGGCTGTAATTATCCCCTGTGTGGTTACGCTGCTTTCATCAGTGTGGGACAGACACTGCCCAAAGTGTTGATCTCTGCCTCCTTGACTGGTCCTGATAGATGTTGTGATGGTCTTAGCAGGACAGGAAGCAGACAGGGGAAGCGTGAGTCACCCAAAGCTTCAAACTTGGACAGTGTTCCAGGGAGGACCCCACGGACACAGAAAAGGGAGACCTTGAGCAAACAGAGGTCGGCCATGGAAGCTTCTGTGCACCTGGGTAGGTACAGCAAGAGAGGGTCCCACAGCGAACAGAAGACCCCTGCCCATGTCATTTGAGACCACAGAGCTCGTGATTCTGCCAACAGCTTGTTGGTGGTATATTGTTATGAGACTCCTAGTGAAGTGGTCTGAATGTTTGTGTCTCTCCAAAATTCATGTGTTGAAATCCTAACCATCCCCCCCAAGGTGATGGTGGTAGGAGGTGGGGGGCTTTGGGAGAGGATGAGGTCATGAGGGTGGGGCCTCGTGGATGGGATCAGTGTCCTTATAAGGGGACCCCAGAGAGCTCCCTCGCCCCTTCCACCATGTGAGGACACAGCGAGAAGGCGCCATCTATGAACCAGGAAGTGAGTCCCCACCAGACACAGCCTCTGCCACGCCGGGATCCTGGACTTCCAGCCTCCAGAGCTGTGAGCAATAAATGTCAGCTGTTGTCAGCCACCTAGTCCACGGTATTTTGTTATTGCAGCCCAAATGGACTAATATACCTAGGAAATGAATACAATATATTAATAGAGTTATGCATATAATTACATTGGTAGTGCTTTTTGCTTAAATCTGTCTTTTTAAGCCTATAAAAACCCATTAATTGTCTTATTCATTTAGCCACTTTGAGAACACATCCAAGCTACTGTCTGATTTTTGGATTTCTGTGGCATCCAGATGTCTCTTGTCAGTCCTTGCTGAGACCATTAACTCTTTACCTGAGTGCCTGAAAGGAGAATCTGTGAGGAGAAAATGGAGAGATGATTCCTCCTTTTCCATTTCCCTCGGACAGCAGCAATGGTAAACCCCTTTGCTTGTGCGAGGAGAGAAATGGAAGAAGCGTTTTTAAGTAGGTGTGTTATTTTGTTTTATTTTTTTCAAAAAAGAGAAAATCAACCTCATTTACCTACATGACCCATCAGAAAGGTTTGCTTTGAAGTGCAGAGATTCATTGCATGTTACGGAGGAGTCAGGAGTCCTACGGGGAACTGGTCTCACCCCAGATGCTTAAGCATTGCACAAAAATGCACCTATGTCTGCCATGGTCTGTAAGTCTAATCTTTAATGATCAAAACCAATCACCGGCTTTATAATGCAATGACTACTTTAGAAACTAGAAGCTCAAACCTTTCTGGACTATGTTCTTTTTAAAAAAAATAGCAGCCTTATTCACAGTAGCCAAAAAGGGGGAAATGGATAATGTGTGGTTCCCTCCACCCAGTGAAATATTATTCAGCCAGGAAAAGGGAGGAAGCTTGATGTGTGCTACAAAGCAGATGGAACTCAAAAGCATGATGTTGGGTGAAGGAAGCTGGGTATAAAAGACCCCTTATGGGATGATTCCATTTATAGGAAATGTCCAGAACAGGCGAATCCGTAGAGACAGAGGGTAAATTAATGGTTGATGAGGACTGGGAGCTGGAGAGGAGGATTGGATGCTAATGGGTCTCCTTTTGGTGTGATAGTTTTGGAACTAGGTAGGCGTGGTGGTTGCACAACACTGTGAATGTACTAAATGCTACTGAATTACTGGCTGTGAAATGGCTAATTTTCTGTTATGTGAATTTTGCCTCAATTATTTTTAAAACAGTATAGTGAGCACTGTAGGCTTCCTACAGCTAGATCCCGAATAAGTTACTGTAAACCCTGAAGTCACCACTGAAGCATAAGGATTTGCATGTATTTATAGCAAACTAAAATATACATACTTCATATGTGCATATATATTGAATATGTGTGTATATATAAAAAGAGAAAGACACATTTTACTGAAATAAACTGCTATGTATCTTATGTCAAAAAACAAGTAGGCACAATCCAAAAGTCCTTCTCAAATTCCTCCCTGCTGAAAAAAAAAAAATAATTATAATTAATTAGCATGTTTCCTAATTGAAGAAACAGCCCTAGAGCCAAAAGGAAGATTAGCAACGTTAACATTTGCAGGATGATTAAAACGTCAGGCAAAGACTGTTGGTCGGTTTATCTGCATTATGTCTGGCTTTTCAACTCAATCTGTTCCAGAAGGGTCTCGGATTTACATGTCAGAAGAGGTTTAGAAGTTGGACACTGACGTTATTATTTGTGTTTGCAAACCGTCTCCCCCGTGGGATTCCTAGCTGGAAGGGAGGGTGTGCTCACTGCAGGCTGAAGGGCAGGCATGGAACAGGGATTGCATTTGGGCCCGTGGAGGAGTTGAATGTTTCCAGTAACCGCGGCAGATGGCTCTGTGTTCCGGGGAAGGATTTGCTGAGACGTATCCACTTGCTGCTCCCATGGAAAGATCTCAGAGATCCCGTTGCCGTTTTCTGGGTCTTCCTTAAACAGCCCTGAGCGGAATGACACATTAGATCTCCTTGCCGAGCTAACCCATCTGTGCTCAAACGTCCTGGCTTGGAGAACGGTGCACCGATCCAAAGCAAACCCAGCTTTCCAGGGCACCTCTGTGTTCTTTAATGAGCCCACGTTCATTAGATAAAACACTAAATTGTTAGAATCGGTCGCTTCATCGCGTTGGCGGTGCGTGTATTGGCACAATCGCCCTTTTCGCTCTTTAGACATCTGTACTGTTAGCAGCCTGGAGAAACAGATGTTTGGCGGTGACGATATTTTCACCAAGCGTAGTAGGATTTGTAATGCAGAACACCTAACGCACATCAGCCCCCATGGCCCGAATGCTTCGATTAATGGGGATAATCAACTGAGAGTGTTTGGACTTCGGTGCAAACTGTTTACTTTTGGAAGATGGGGAAGGTGGAGTTCATTTTGTTTGTTGTAACTCCCCGCCCTCTGTGAGGTTCTTCATTTTGTCTCAAGTCATTCTTCTAAGTATACGCGCTCACCCAACACAAATCTCCATCCTGGCCACATTGCGGAGACGTAAAATCAGATGCAAAGAGAAACTCCTCATGGAGATTCCTCAAAGAACTAAAAGTAGAACTACCACTGGATCCAGCAATCCCACTACTGGGTATTTACCCAGAGGGAAAAAACACGTTTTATAAAAAAGACACTTGCACTCAAATGTTTATAGCAGCACAATTTGCAATTGCAAAGATGTGGAAACAACCCAAGTGCCCATCCATCCATGAGTGGATTAATAAAATGTGGTCTATGTACACCATGGAGTACTACGCAGCCACAAAAAACAATGGTGATCCAGCACCTCTTGTATTATCCTGGATGGAGCTGGAGCCCATTCTACTAAGTGAAGTATCTCAGGAATGGAAAAACAAGCACCACATGGACTCACCATCAAATTGGTATTAACTGACCAACACTCACATGCACATATGGAAATAACATTCATCGAGTGTTGGGCAGGTGGGAGAGGGAGGAGGGGATGGGTATATACACCCCTAATGGGTGCAGTGTGCACTGTCTGGGGGATGGACACACTTGAAGCTCTGACTCAGGTAGAGCAAAGGCAATATATGCAACCTAAACATTTGTACCCCCATAATACACTGAAATAAAAAAATAAAATAAAATAAAAAGAACTACAGAAGGAAGGACTTTCTTTTGCCCTCAAAAAACTTGTAATCTAATTCTTCTTCGAAATGCACGTTTGCTTTAAATGATTTCTCTAAACAAACTTTTATCTTCTAATTTTTGTATCTTGATGATTTCTGTTTTGTTGTTGCTATTGTGCTTGTTTATTAAACCTAAACCACAGAGAAATAAATCTTTTCCAATTTTACTATGATTTCATTTTTGTGACGGGCAACACCAGCCTTCTCCTTGTCGATGCTCAAAAACAACACAGAGAGAAGCCGAAAGCACAATAAAAGCTGAATTTCTTGATCTTTTGGAAGAAAACACCTCACGGACTGTGCTAGATGTTATGGTGATCAGCCTTTTTCGTGCATATCCTCTCACCAATATTTACTCATAGGACATATTTTTCTTATTTTTCAAAAAGCTGATGTTTCCATCCAAGCCAAATATTACACATGGTGGATGAAGAGGAGAGAACAGATCTTGTGGAAATATGGGTGAGTTACTTTTATTCTACAAAATAAATAATAACTATAAGTAGAAATATATAAATAGATGAGAATCACTCTCTATAGGAAGTTATTTTTACAGTACAGTGAGAAAATCTATGGAATCCCCGCCAATAAAAAAAAACAAAAAACAAAACAAAAACAAAAAACAAACAAACAAACAAACAAACAAAAACAAAAACAAAAAAAAACAAAAACAAAAACAAAAAAAAAAAAAACAAAAAAAAAAAAAAAAAAAAAAAAAAAAAAAAAAAAAAAAAAAAAAAAAAAAAAAAAAAAAAAAAAAAAAAAAAACTTCCAAGTCCCCAGGGAAAACCTTGTTACGTGGGGTATACTGCCCTCTAGTGAAGACTGTTTCAACAGGAAACATCCCAGGCACCCAGTATTAATAATACACAAAATATTTTTTCAGCTATGCATAGAGGGCTAAGACAACTAAATCTGGGAATGTTTCTTTGTGATTTATTATGGCTGTTTAATGATCTACAAAACCACAATCGGCCATATCAACAGATATCCTGTGTCCAGATTGAACTGTTGGGTTTGCCGTTCAAATTCCTGTAAATGGTTTCTGTTTCCAAAAATTAAGCGATAATGGAATTTTTTTTTTTTTTGGTTGTTCCAACCTTCCAATCTATGTGGCCCACTTAATCTTTTAATAGTTTTTCAAGATGCACCGGCACCACGTGTCATGTGACCCACCAGCTGTGGTGACCCAGACCTGGTGTTTCTACACAACTTTGCAATTGTTAAAAGTGTCTCCGTTGGCCGGGTAGCTGTTGGTTCTTCTGAAAGGCGTGGAATTGTGGTAAAGCTGGTTCGTGCGTCGTTGGGATTGGTGTCTCTCTCTCCCTAAGATCTCTGCCATCACAACGACCCCTGTCCCCCACAGAGTGAAGCAGGGCTCATCTTGCCTTGTCTGCTTTGCTGCAATTAATTTCTTTCTTGCTTTCTCTCTTTCTCTCTCTCTTTCTTTCTTTCTTTCCTTTCTTAATTCTTGGTTCCACAAACAGTTTTCAGAAGTGAACAAAGTATGTGGCAATACTTAATTGCTGGACTCATGAAGCCAGGAGGATGTTAGGCTCACGGAGAGAGCCAGGGACTTTCCAAAGCTTTGGAAAGGAACTTCTGCAAGAAGCTCAGTGTGGGGAAAGGCTGTCCCTGCGGCCAAGTGTAGCTTCTGGCTCTGGCGGGCGACAGAGCAGAGCGGGAGATGCAGCCCATTGTAAATGGTCCGCACTGTGTGCATCTGAGCCTGTGGTGCACGACTTGGGCAACTGTGCCCCCAGGGGATGCTTGATAATATCTGGAGACATTTTTGTTGTCATAACTGGGGGCGGGGGTTTACTGGCATCTGGCAGGTGGAGCCCAGGGACGCTATTCAACACCCTACAGTGCACAGGACCCTCACACACACACACACACACACACACACACTCACACAGAGCCCTCTGCCCCCAAAGGCCAGCAGGGCTGAGGCTGCAAAAGGCAGATGGGCCACCCATGAGGCAGATGCAGCGTGTTGTCCCCTCCTAGAAACACCTTGAGACAAACAGAGCAAAGGTGGCTTCATGCAGAAGACGAAAGGATCGGGCAGGTTGATCCCAACAGGACAGAGGACCTTGCTACTCTGTGCATGCTCCCGGCTCCGTCTCCATCTGCAGGGCTCCTGCTGGAAATGAAGACTCCCAGCCCCTGCTCCCAGCTCCCTGAATCAGAGCGTGCATTTCCCCAAAACCTCCAATGATTCCTATGCACGTTTGCAGCTGAGAAGAACCAGGCTAGGTGTCCTGAGAATCTTCTATAGAGCAGAACTGCCAGGACACACTCATGGTTCTCAGGCCAGGCAACCCACTGGGGAGATTGAATGATGGATCCAGAATCCCTGGGGCGGAGCCTCAAAACAGGGCTTTGGGAAGCTCCCCTGGAGTTTTTAATGTGCAGCCGGGGGTGGAACTAGTTGGCTCGTGCTTGCCTAGAGCTTACTTCAGCAATCCCACTGCCGGGTGTTCACCCAAAGGGAAAAAAAGAAGACATTCTATAAAAAGGACATCTGCACTCGAAGGTTCACAGCAGCACAATTCACAATTGCAAAGATGTGGAAACAACCCAAGTGCCCATCAATCCATAAGTGGATTAATAAAATGTGGTCTATGTACACCATGGAGTTCTACTCAGCCACAAAAAACAGTGGTGATCTAGCACCTCTTGTATTATCCTGGATGGAGCTGGAGCCCATTCTACTAAGTGAAGTATCACAAGAATGGAAAAACAAGCACCACATGGACTCACCATTTAATTGGTATTAGTTGACCAACACTTATGTGCACATATGACAATAACATTCATCAGAAATCAAGCAGGTGGGGGGAGGAGGGAATGGGTAAATTCACATGTAACAGGTATAATGCACACTGTCTGGGGAACCAGCATACGTATAATTTTGACTCAAACAGTACAAAAGCAATTTATGTAGCTAAAACATTTGTACCCCCAGAATATTCTGAAATTAAAAAAACCCAACCAACAACAACAAGAAAAACAAAAGCAAAAAAGATCACCAAGAGGGCTTGCTGAATTCAGAGTACTGGACACTTCCTCTGTCTCTATTCATGAGAGGAAGAAAAACTGAGTTCTGTTCCTCGTCCTGAATTCCCCAGTTAAGAAGTATTGGATTCAAGTGAAATAAAAACAGATGATCACCTAACAGGTCACTAGACAACCACAATTTGAGTCAAGCACCCTCAGAACAAGACAAAGAATTCCTACTTCGGTGAGGAATCCTCTAGATTTTCCCTTCCTTTCTTCTCTCATTTCCTGCTCCGCTCCAGGACTTGGAGACTCTCTCCTCCTTCTGCTTCCTTGTCACTGTCCTTCAAAGACATTTTCCCCAATAATGTCACCTACTTCCTACCACATTCTGAAGAGGCACAATGTCGAACCAGTTAAAGTAAGAATAGAGTTACAGATTGGACAAAAGCAGTGTCAAGACAGGAGGAGGTAAATGCTTTCAGAGTGAAACCACCCTATGTTCATTGTATTGCTGAGTAGAAGACAGATATCTGATTCATTGCAACTGTGAGATAAGGAATCTCATATGATCCAGCAATCCTGCTTCTGGATATCCGTCCAAAAGATTTCAAAGCAGGCTCTTGAAGAGATGTCTGCACACCTGTGTTCATGACAGCATCATTCGCAACAGCCAAGAGATAGAAACAGTCCAAATGTTTATCAGTGCATGAATGGGTAAGAAACTGTGGCCCACGTACACAGTGGAATGCTATTCAGCCTCAGAAAGGAAAGACGTTCTGTCATCTGTAGCAACCTAGATAAGCCTGGAGGACTTGGTGTTAAGTAAAATAAGCCAGGCATGGAGACAAATACCGCACGATCTCACTCATATGTGGAATCTAAAAAACTCGAACTCAGAGAAACACAGTATAATGGTGGCTGCCAGGGCCTGGGGAGATGGGGGATTGGAGAGTTTCTCCACAGATACAGCGTTTCAGTTGTACAAGGTGAACAAGTTCCTGGGATCTGCTGTACAACATTGCGCCTGTAATTAGCAATACTGTACTGTGCCCTTAAAAATTGTTTAAGAGGGTAGATCTCGTGTTAATTTCCTGGATGGAGCTGGAACCCATTCTACTAAGTGAAGTATCCCAAGAATGGAAAAATAAGCACTGCATGTGCTCACCATTACATTAGTTTCACTGATCATCACCTAAGAGCACATTTAGGAATAACATTGATCCGGTGTCGGGCAGATGTGGGTGGGGGGAGGGGATGGATGTATACATACATAATGAGTGTGATGCGCACTGTCTAGGGGAATGGACACGCTTGAAGCTCTGCCTCGGGGGTGGGGGGGCAAGGGCAATATACGTAACCTCAACTTTTGTACCTCCACAATATGCTGAAATAATAAAAAAAAACGCAAAGTAAAAAAGAAAATTGTAAACAGATAAATATGAATTTCCAAGCCATAAAAAAGAAATAATAAGTAAACAAATACAAATGTAGGCCAAAAGAAGGGAAAGAAAGAAAGAGAGAGAGGGAGGGAGGAAGGGAGGGAGGATGGAAGGAAGGAAGGGAAAGAAAGAAAGAAGAAAGGAAAGAGAGAAAGAAAGAAAGGAAGAAAGAGAAAGAAGGAAGGAAGGAAGGAAGGAAGGAAGGAAGGGAGGGAGGGAGGGAGGGAGGAAGGAAGGAAAGAAAGGGAAAGAAAGATAAAAGAGAAACAGAAATTTAAGGCAAATAAAAAGCATAAAACAGTGAGGCAAAACGAAGCTGCACATATCGGTAATAGCACTAGGACATGTGGATGGAATACTCATGAAAATATATGGGCTGGATCTAAAACTAAACCCAGCTATATATCAGTTCCAAGAGACACACCTAAAACGTAAGATCACAGGAAGGTTTAACATAAAACCACAGACAGGCTCTTAGACAAATACTAACCGCAAGCATTGAGCCCTGACATGTGGGTGTCCCTGGGTGGTGGAGTGTGCCATCCTGTCCAGCCCAGGGCAATGCCCTCCGATGCCATGTCCATAAAGGCAGGACAGCACGGGCCACCTGGGAGGTTCCCTTCAAATGCAAACCTACAGAATTTGATCCCAGACATGACCCAGCACATTGAAACAACCAAGTCTTTTCTAAAGACCTATCCCAAGGGTCTCTCCAAATGCTGACATGTCCATAATGACATGGATTGTCTAACTTACTGATTCACTACACAGGACATTGCATTTTCTCTTCATAAGGAGATCGTTAAAATATGCCACTCGATAGGGTTTTAGAGATTATCACATCAAACCCCTTCCTCTTAACAGACCACGAAGGAATCTCAATTGGGTGGAAGAATTTAATGCTCTCTTCTAAAAAAAATGAATATATTTTTGCCCCTCAGTATAGAAAACTGGAAGCCATGAAATAAATTCAGGCTACGAATGTGTGTCTTGACATGTTGAAAAACAAAACGAAACAAAAAGCTTTGGGGCTATTTTTGGTGATACGGTCTATGTGTTATTTACTGAAAGTTATTTTGTGATCATGATTTTGATTTAGGGTTTTAAATTGACATTGGGGCGTCAAAGCCTGGAGTCTTTCATTTGGAGAAAGTAAAGAAAGGAAATGCTGAGTTAATGAGAAAGCTCTCTATTCCTGTGAAAATACGAAAATGTGTTTTTAAACTGGCTGGCCTTTCGCAATGTGACTGGGAGTATCCAATTCTTTCTTTGGCCAAATCTTGTCAGTTCTTCGGAACTCACCAGAGTGATCTAAAATTAAGATGAGTTCAGAAAATGCTTGTTAGGCTTTTTTTGTCCCTCCTCCTATGTATGACTTTTGTGGGAAGGATAAGTAATACTTTGGTTCTGCAGAAAAGTTACATAATCACTTTATCTGTAAGAAGTTAAGATAGCAGGTGAGGGTTTTTTTTTAAACAATGTTTCTATTGATGCATAAAAGTTGTACATAGTTTTGGGGTACGTATGATAATTTAGTACGTTCATATAATTTGTAAAGATCAAATCAGTGTAGTTGGGCTACCAATAACCTTGAATAATTGTCTTTTTTTATGCTAGAAACATTTGAATTATTCTCTTCTAGCTATTTTGAAAGATACAATAGGTTACTGTAAACTGTAGTCACCCTACCGATCTATTGACCACTAGTTCTCATTTCTTCTATGAAATGGTGTTTTTGTACCTACTCATCAACCTCTCTCCTTCCCCTCTTTTCCCCACCTCTCCCGACCTCTGGTCAGGTTTATAATTGATAAGTGGATGGATGGACATTTAAACTCAAATAGACACATGATAGATATGTAGATAGATGACTGATAGATATTGACCCGTAAGAGATAATAATAGATGATTGATTATCTGGATAGGTAGGTAATAGATAATTGATAGATATTGATTGATAGTTATGATGATTGATTTATAGATGACAGAGACATAGATAAATAAATAAATAGATGATAGGTAAAATAACAAATAGAGATGTCATTTAATAACATGCAAAAATACCAAAATACGATAGCAAATATGTAATAAAATAAAAAATTATTTACTTACATTTCAAAAAAAATGTACTACGATGAAACTAGTCATAAGATCAACAATATTCTAAGATGTTTCTGTGACTCTTCTAACTTTCGTCATTATTCCACACCAAGGTTTCTTAAATTTGGCACTATTGACTTTTTTTTTTTTTGGTAGAGAATAGGGTCTCACTATGTTGTCCAGGCTGGTCTCAAACTCCCGCCTTGGCCTCCTGCAGTGCTGGGATTATAGGCATGAGCCGTGGCACCCAGCCACTCTTGACATTTGAGCCGAATAATTCTTAAATTATGGGGACCGTCCTGTGCACAGAGAGATGTTGAGCACCCCCAGCCTCCATCCTTAGATGCCATCAGTACCTTCCCCAGCTGTGACAACCAAAAAAACCTGCAGACATGGCCGAATGCCCACTGGGGGCTGGTGTGGGGTGCACAGTCACCCCAACAGACAACCACCGAGGTAGACCTGTGACTTCATTTCCTTCGCAGCTGTGACACAGCTTATTACAGTGTGTGACGCATCCACGTGACTGGGTCGCAATGCCCGGGTGTGGTCAAACGTTATTCTGGAAGTTCCGTGGGGGGTATCTTCGGATGAGAGGAACATTTAAATCTGGGGGCAGGGAGTAAGCTGATGGCTCTTCGTTGCGTGGGTGGTCCTCAGGCAATCGAGTGAAGACCGAAATCGAGGAATGACTGAGCTCCCCGGGGACAGGAAGGGGTTTGCCAGACAACGGAATTTGGCCTCAAACTCTAACCCTTCCCTTAGTCTCCACCCTGTCAGATTTTGGACTCACCAGGCTTCCAGAATCAGGTGAGCCCGTTACAAAAAATTAATCTGTATCTACTATCTACCTACTGATATTGCTACCGATGGGTAGATATTTGGGTGAAGAACTATGTCAACAGTGTCAACAAATGTCCAACAGTGACAAAATTGAGAAACCCCAATTTGGAATAATGACAACCAGTAGAAGACTCAGGTGAACATCTTAGAATAGTGCTGGTTTTATGACTCGTCTTATAATAGTACCTTTTTTGAAAGTTAAGTAACTAGTTTCCATTCAATTATCTGGCATGTATAGACCCAGACACAGATATACACACATCCTGTTGGTTCTGTCTCTCTGGCCAACCCTAATATATGGTGATTCCAAGAGATGACCTCTAAGAGAGAACCTCGGAGATGTTCTCTTTTCTTTTGCTTCCTCCAGCAATCCAGGCTTTTATACCACAGGCATCTTTTTCTTTCTTTTGCATCACTTTTCCTCCAACAACCCGCGTCCCTTTGAGTCTGCAATATTTCTGGCCTTAAATTCTCCGCATGCTAAGGCATTGCGGCTGGATGCTACCTGGGACTCTGGCCTCAAACTCCCTCTGCTGTCTGGTTCATCTTCCTGCAACATTTAACTCTTTCTAAACTGCCACCTGTTCACGGGGAAGTTCACCAGGTTTCAAAAGCCCTCTCATTTATTTTCTTGCAAAACCTGGATAGAGGAAGAACCCAGCCCTGCAGCTTGCTTTGTTTGCTTTTAAATGGAGTTGAAATGCCTCTAAGATAAAAAAAAAATGACCATTTTAAAGTGAACCAGGCAGGGGCATTGAGTATATTCACAATGTTGTGCAACCACCGCCTCTAACGAGTTCCAAGACATT
>JAQIFY010003492.1:0-12501 GCA_028533085.1 Varecia variegata | reverse complement strand
TTGTTAGACTTCTGTGATGAATACACTTTAATTTCATTTTAACATGAGCCAATTTTTTTTTAGGCAATGATATGGTAAATGATGATACCATCGGAGGGAATGTGAGCAAATATATAGTGCTTCCAACTGGATACTGTGGACAGCCCAAGAAAGGACATCTTATCTTTGATGCTTGCTTTGAAAGTGGTAAGTGTATTAAAGGCCTTCTCCTTTGAGCTTTTTTAAAGAATTCAATTCCATCTGATCATTCAGTGTGATTCAATTCATTTAATGTTTCACCATAATGGAACAGTTGTCAGGGAAAAATCAATTTTCAAGGAAGTAACTTGGATATATAAAATTTCTGTTGCTATAAATGATTAAAAGTATAATTGATAATAATATTAATGAACATTTATATAGCACCTTATATTTTACAAACTACTTTCCCAGGTATTATTTTTGGGGGATAAAACTGGCTTCGTAAGAGTGACAAAAGAGTCCTGAATAACATATTAGCAGCTCTCTCCTAGCTGCAGATCAAGCAACCTTTGAAGTATACACTCTTAGGCTTGCTGGTACCTGTTGCTCTTCTCACCCCACCTAAAGTGGTAACAGGGCTCAAGTAACCCTTGGGAGTGGCATGACATTTCCCAAAGACTGAGGCACCTGTATGCCCATTTGGGGGTTTAGAGCTCAATACAAAGGTATTGGAATACCTTGGTAACCAATTTCTCCACGGAAACTGCAAGCAATAAAAAAAAGGGTAACTTCATAGCCCAACATGGTGTCTTCCACCTCAAACTAGTGGTTGGCAGTGGAGTCACACACACAAGAGTGATACATCTCCTGGGAGTCTAAGCAAGGGATCCAAACTCACTAATATCCTTAAGCAGAAGGTGAAGACAACAGGTCAGAGATAACCCAACAGGTGAAAACACCTCTAAAACAATACAGGACCAGAGCGCATCTCCCCAGCATTGTCAAGGAACATCCTTTTGGCGGTCCCAGAATTAAGTCCATAAACCAGCACCCCTAGTCCTTGACAAAGTAGCCTGATGAGACAGAATCAGCGAAAGAACACAGGAAACATAAAAGATCAGAGAGAAAAGTCACCTCCAAAAGAAAATATTTGATCTCCATCAATTGATACCAACTTACAGGATATGATTAAACTGACAGAGAAAGAATTCCAAATATAGATTGCAAAAAAACTCAATGGAATTGAAGATAAAATAGAATCCCAACATAAAGAAACCACAAGATCAATTCAGGAAATGAATGAAAAATTCTCTAAAGAAATTGAAATACTACAGAAATACTAATGATGTTGAGTACTTTCTCATATACCTGTTGGCCATTTGTGTGTCTTCTTTTGAAAGATATCTGTTCAGATCTTTTCCCCATTTTTAATTGGATTATATGATTTTTCCTATGGAGTTGTTAAAGCTCCTTATGTATTCTAGTTATTACTCCCTTGTCAGATGGGTAGTTTGCAAATATTTTCTCTCATTGTATGAGTTTTCTCTTCACTTTGCCAATTATTCCTTTGCTGTGCCGAAGCTTTTTAGCTTGACGTGATCCCATTTTCCAATTTTGCGCTGGTTGCCTGTGCTTTGTGGGTATTTTACAAGAAGTCCTTGCCTAGACAATATTGAAAAGCATTTCCCCAATGTTTTCTTTTAGTAGCTTCATAGTTTCACATCTTAGATTTAAGTCTTTAATCCATTTTGATTTGATTTTTGTATATTGTGAGAGATAATATTGTGAGAGATATTGTGAGAGATAGTCTCATCCTTCTGCATATGGATATCCAATTTTCCCAGCACAATTTATTGAAAAGACTGTCCTTTCCCCACTGTGTGTTTTTGGTGTCATTGTCAAAGAAAAGTTCACTATAGATGTGTAGATTTATTTCTGGGTTCTCTATTCTGTTCCACTGGTCTATGTGTCTGTTTTTATGCCAGTACCAGAATTTCTGCTTGATTTTTTTTTCATTATTTCCATCTCTTTGTTAAATTTCTCTGATAGGCTTCTAAATTCTTTCTTCTAATTTATTTCTGTGTTGTCTTGAAATTCACTGAGCTTCTTCAGGGCAGCTATTTTGAATTCTTTGTCTGAAAGGTCAGGTACTGAAAGAAAATTGAGTGTTGTGATCTAAGTCTTTGGTCACTGTAGCTATACCAGCACTGGGGGCTCCCCAAGCCTAGTCAATCTGCACCTCTTGTAGGCTTCTGGTGGTACTCCCTTGCTAGCCTTGTATAAGATATGAGAGAATTCCCTGGATTACCAGGTAAATTCTCTCACTCTATTCTCTCACTTTCCCTGAGATGGAATCTCACTGTCAATGCTGGGCTGCCTGGAGTTAGTTAGGGGAGGAGTGACATGATCACTCCCTTGTGGTTACCACAGCTAGGAATGTGCCAGGTCATACCTGAATCTAGCCCAGTCTCACTCTAGGTCTATGGCTACTGCTGCCTGCTACTTCTGATGTTTATTCAAGGCTCGAGGGCTCTTTAGTCAGCAGGTGGTGAATCCTGCCATGACTGGGTCCCTATCTTCAAGGTAGCAGTTTCCCTTTTGGCCCAGCATAGGTCTAGTTAATGACATTCAAGAGGTAAGGCCTTAGATCAGGGACTTCAGGAATCTGCTTGGTACTTTATTTTACTGTGGCTGAGCTGGTACCCATGTTGCAAATCAAAGTCCTCTGAACTCTTCCCTTTCCTTTCCTCAAGTGGAAGAAGACTTTCCCTGTGTTTCACTGCCTGGATTTCGGGGAGAGCGACATATACACTAGCTTAGCCACTGCCACTTGTGTCTCAGTGGGTCACGTGTACCCCAAGTTCATTGGCTCTGAGCCAGCATAGCCACAGGAATTGCCCAAGGACTTTAGCCTTTGTGGCCTGATTCTCTTTAAGAATTTAATCCAGGCCCCAGGCCATTTTTTATCACCCAGTGTTGGGGTAGCCAGAACTCAACTTTTAGGATGGAATATTTCCCTCTGGCTGGGCTGATCTGGATGCTCCCTCTGTGGGAACCAGCAGAATTCTGCCCTATGCTGTGTTCCCCTGTGACAGGGAGGCCCTGAGTTTCAATACAAAGTCCCACAATCACTTCACTCTCCCTTACCTGGGCACACAGGACACTCGGTTCTCTCTCTACTCAGTGTGCTGGCTGGGGGGTGGTATAGCAATGCAAGACTTTCTTTTCTGCCTTTTTCAGTGCCTCTTTTCTTGATATAATGTTAAAACCAGGTACTGTGAGTGCTCACCTCATTTTTGGTTCCTCTGAAGGTGCTTCTTTGCATGATAGTTGTTGAATTTGGTGTTCATGTTGAGAGATGATTGCTGGAGGTTTCTATGCTCTGCCCCTTCTGCAGAATAATACTTTTAATTTGCTTTTTGTTGAAGCTTACCCCTTCCTTATTCTCACAAAAATTAAATGAGCTGTCCTGTTTGAAGAAGAAGTGTTTTCAGAGTTTTAAGGATGTGTATAATTTTAATTATGGCAAAGTGCTTGATCTGGTAGGGGTGAGATAGAATCTTGCTTTTTTTTTCTCTATCAATCTCCAAACCAGCAGATATTTTTGATGTCTACTCTGTGGGAAGAGTACAACATATAGTTTCTGGGTTAAAGGAGTTTAGTGGGAGAGACTGACAAATGCTGTGATTAAATTGACCATGGAATTTATGATCTAAATTAGATATTTTTGCCTAGAACAAATGCTAATCTGGAAGGGATACTAGGACAACAGGTGTACCCAGGGACTTGTCTGAAGCTAAACACAATGTATAGTTCCTCCAGCTCTAGTAGATGTAAGTACATGGTGATAAGAAAGCATAGCAAAAACATGTCTTTTTCTGTAGGATGTTGGGAGCACAAGATGGCAGATAATGCTTCCTAGAGGAGGCTATCATGAGCTAAGTCTTGAAGAATTATTAAGAATTATCCAAGTAAAGTGGAGCTTATGGGAAAGACTACTTATTTCTCATACTATCACACAGAAGGACATGAACGCTAGAGAGACAGTGGTACTTCCAGGGAATGGAAAACTACAACTAGCTCTCAGAAATGGAGAGTATTCCTGAGAGTAAGGGTGCACTATAACTTTGTTGATTAAATATACTTTCTTTTCCTTTACCTCAAAATTCATATCTAATATATGTAATCTCTCATCCCTATCCACTTTCTTGAAATAATAAGTGTACCTTATATTTTCCCCCTTTGAACAAATATTATAATGACACCCTCCATGTGTCTATATTCTGAACATGGTTTATATGTGTCTCCCTGCTGGTTGGTCTCCTCCTGTCCACAGCCTCACCCTATATTACAGCGCTGTCCTGTGGACCCTCTTGGCTTATTTGTACTGCCACCCTATTTGTTTTATAAATTCAAAGTTTTGTTCTTTACCATGGATTTAGCCTCTTGTCCCTCCTAGAATTTTCCCCCATAGGGTGATAGTAGGAGAAAGTATTAAGCATCTGATTTCCCTCTGCTTGTAATTGAAAGGATGATTATAATATTTCACAACCTTTTCAGCCATATAGCTTCTATTATAGACCAGGTCCTCAAAATGGGTCTCCCTGGATTTGTGCAACAGCTTTCTAACTGTTTCTCAGATTTAACCCCACCTCTCTCTGATCCATCCTCCACAAAGCCACCAAAGCTAAAATGCTAATCATCTGATCATATTACTTTATTGCATAAAATCTGTCATAACTCCCCATTGTCCTCAGGATAAAATCCAAATGCTTTTATTTAATGACCTATTTAACATAAGATCTGACACAAATTTCCTTCTTATTAATACTGTTGCATCATGCCAGAACATGCCACCTTATAAAGTTATTATCTCAAAAAAAAAAAAATAACACATTTAGGAAAAAAAATCACATGGTTATAAAATATAAAGGAGTATTTCACCAACTCTGGAAATTCTGTTGAAGAAATATTGGTAACTTTGAAACTGTGGTGCAATACTTTAATTCTGTTCTTTGTTTTGGACTCATAATTGAAACAAAGCTGAATTTCTATAACAGTAGGGTTTTTATTTGTTTATTAGATTACTGACCTCCTTATTGAATTATATGTAGATATACATGGTTATGTATCTACTTGTATCTTTTTCTTTTTTCTTATTTCTTTTAGCTCCTCAAAGAGGAGGAAGTAAAATATTCTGCATTTGGTTGAAAAAAAATCCACATATAGGTGGACCCATACAATTCAAACCTGTGTTATTCAAGGGTCAACTGTATAGTATTTGCAGAATGTGAAACCTGTATAAACATAGGACTGACTTTTCCTGTATGTGAGTTCCCCAGGGCTTACCACCTCTCCCACTGCCTGCAGATACTGAGAGAGGACTGCAATTAATTTTGTGTGTATATGGATGAAGTGGGGTGGGACACCTTAAGGAAGACATGATAGGAGGATATACTATGGGAACTGTACTTTAATATTTTTCCTGGAATATTCTTCCAGGAAGCATGGTTTTTCTCCTTCACTTCTTTCAGTTTTTTCTCAAATGCCACCTTATCAGAGAGGCTTATCTTAGCTTTACTGTATAAAATATCAGCTCTTCTTCTCAGACAGTTCCTAATCCCCTTTGTGCTTTAATTTTCTTCTTAGCACTAACATAATATATATTTTATTTATTTATTTTTTTGTTTACTCTCTGTCTGCATTAGAACGTAAATAAGAGGATGGGCCTTTTTTCTCTTTTGCTCTCTGGTACCCAGAACAGTAACTGGCACATGATAGGTGCTCAATAAATATTAATTGAAAGAATTAATGTAAGAATGAGTAGAAATTCACCAGATAAAATATTATAAATGCATTTCTTACATTTTCATAACTATTGACCTCAAATTGTAAGACACAAAGTTAAGAAATTTAGCATGGCTGTGTTGATTTGTAGAAAATAAACACTTAGGCAGTAGCCTTATTTTTTGAGGATATTCCTGAGAACTTCTGTGGGGTGGAGGTAAACCTTACAAAAGCCAAAATAGTTGTTATAAAATATATACATTTTATGAACTGTACTCCTCAGGGAGGTGCTCAGAATATATTTCATCTTATTTGCACACAATTCTGTTTATCCTGATAATATAAGTTTTCAGCTCAAAAAACTTATAGGCATGGTAGAGCCTGAGAAATACTCTCTTTGGTGATGGAATCAAAGTTGACAAGCTAATAGAGGAGAGGAGGCAGAAAATATCAAAGTAAATACCAGAATTTAAATATATAACCTTCATGGTATCTGTTCTTCATCATTAAGATAAGATTTAATTATGTGCAAGTTGATTTTGGAAAGGCTTCTAGTAAAAATGGAAATGTAGCTATATACTCATTACATCTTTATCCTTACAGTCTGGTTTGTATCCTCACCACTCTAGCAAGATTGTTCTCTGAAAGGTTGCCAGGGACATAGTCATGTAATTCAGTGGCCTTGTCATACCTCTTGTTTCCTGTGCGGCATATATTTCCAATGATCACTCTGACTTTTTGATACTGTCTTCCCCTGACAGCTATGATTACACCATCCTCATTCTCCACCTGTCTCTGACTGATGTTAACAGAAAAAAAGCCAAAATATGTAAAATAATTTTAAAGAGATTTGTTCTGAGCCAAATTTGAGGTCCATGATCTGGAGCCACGCCCAAGAAGCCTTGAGCAAGTGGACTTACTGTGGCTGGGTTACAGTTTGGTTTTATACATTTCAGGGAGACAGGGGTTACAGGTAAAGTCATAAATCAATACGTGGGAGGTATACATTGGTTATGCCTGAAAAGGTGGGCCATCTCAAAGTGGGGAGGGGGGAGCTTACAGATTATAGGTGGGTTTAAAGACTCGTTGACTTGTAATTGGTTAAAGACATGAAGCTTTGTCTAAAGGCTTGGAATATTTTAACATAAGGAGCTGTTTATCAGAGATAAGCCACTGGGACATATATTTGTTGTTTAAATTGAGGACCTGCAGGTTTATCTTGCATACCCTTAGGCCTGTTAATGGGTTACAGAGGATGTCCCCAAGAAGGGAGGGGGACATGATAAGGCATGTCTGACTTCCTTCCTCCTGGCAGGCAATTTAGTTTTAGGATATTCCTTTTGCCATGAGGGCCTCCATTAAGTCAGCTGGTGGCAGTGGGTAGGGAGGGTGGGGGTGGTGCTGAGCCTTAAGATTTTACTTTATTTTATTTTTATTTATTTCAGCATATTATGGGGGTACAAAAGTTTAGGTTATGTAGATTTCCCTTGCCTCTCGCTCCCACCCTCAAATCAGAGCTTCGAGCATGTCCATCCCCTATATGGTGCGCATCACACTCATTATGTATGTATACACCCATCCCCTCTGCCCCACATCTGCCAGACACCCGATTAATGTTATTCCTAAATGTGCTCTTAGGTGATGATCAGTGAAACCAATTTGATGGTGAGTACATGTGGTGCTTATTTTTCCATTCTTGGGATACTTCACTTAGTAGAATGGGTTCCAGCTCTATCCAGGAAAATACAAGAGGTGCTATATCACCATTGTTTCTTATAGCTGAGTAGTACTCCACGGTATACATATACCACATTTTATTAATCCACTCATGTATTTATGGGCATTTGGGTTGTTTCCACATCTTCGCAATTATGAATTGTGCTGCTATAAACATTCTAGTGCAGATTTCTTTTTTATAGAATGTCTTTTGTTCTTTTGGGTAGATGCCCAATAATGGGATTGCTGGATCAAATGTTAGGTCTACTTGTATCTGTTTAAGGTATCTCCATATTGCTTTCCACAGAGGTTGTAGTCCCACCAGCAGTGTATGAGTGTTCCTATCTCTCCTCATCCATGCCAACATTTATTGTTTTGGGATTTTTTGATAAAGGCCATTCTCACTGGAGATAAATGATATCTTATTGTCATTTTGATTTGCATTTCCCTGATGATTAGAGATGTTGAGCATTTTTTCACATGTTTGTTGGCCATACTTATTTCTTCTTTTGAAAAATTTCTATTCATGTCGTTTGTCCACTTTTTGATAGGGTTATTTGATTTTTTGTTGCTTATTTTTCTGAGTTCTAAATAGATTCTAGTTATCAGCCCTTTATTGGATGTGTAGCACATGAAAATTGAATCTGTAGATCACTTTGGGTAGTATAGACATTTTAACAGTGTTGATTCTTCCGATCCATGAGCATGGTATGGTTTTCCACCTATTTACGTGCTCTGCAATTTCCTTCCTCAGTGTTTCATAGTTTTCCCTGTAGAAGTCTTTTACCTCCTTAGTTAAATATATTCCTAGGTACTTTATTTTCTTTGTTGCTATTGTTAAGGGTATTGAGTCTTTGATTTGTTTCTCAGTTTGACTGTTATTGGCATATGTGAATTCCTTTGATTTGTGTGTATTGATTTTGTATCCTGAGACTTTACTGAATTCATTTATCAATTCCAGGAGTCTCTTGGTTGAATCCTTGGGATTTTCTAGATATAATATCATATCATCAGCAAAGAGTGAGAGTTTGATCTCTTCTGTCCCCATTTGGACACCCTTGATTCTTCTCTCTTACCTGATTGCTCTCACAAAGACTTCCAGCTCTATGTTGAATAGCAGTGGGAAGAGTGGGCAACCTTGTCTGGTTCCAGTTCTAAGTGGAAATTCTTTCAATTTTTCCCCATTAAGTATGATGTTGGCTGTGGGTTTGTCATATATGGCTTGTATCATTTTTAGGTAGGCCCCATCTATGCCTATTTTGTTAAGCGTTCTTATCATAAAAGGGTGTTGAATTTTGTGAAATGCTTTTTTTGCGTCTATTGAGAGGATCATATGGTCTTTGTTTTTACTTCTATTTATGTGGTGAATTACATTTATAGATTGGCATATGTTGAACCATCCCTGCATCTCTGGGATGAAGCCAACTTCAAGCTGCTTCCTGCTAATGTCTCCTCTCCACAGAGCCCCATGTCTCCTGCAGTGATTTTGCACCGTCTTCAGGCAGATCCCTGTCTGGTGGGTGTGGAGGTCAGTGGGGAAGCAAGACGTTCTTCTGTGGGACTGATCCCACTTCACTCACTGGCGAGGCAGGCACAGCTGTCCCATGCTCTGCTCTCTATTGTTTGTCTCACACTCTCCAGATTTCTGTCATCTTATCTCCCGTTCACCTTTTCTTTTTCCTGCTTTTTGTGTCCCACGCTGATTCTCCCTCGATTCACAACACTGTTCTTGTGGGAGAGCAATCCACTCATGTGTAGCAGACTGAGATCTATGCCTACCTCTCTGGGAGCAGGAATCCTCCATTCCTCCATCTTTCTGTCCAAGATTTTATTTGAGTTCACACTGACCTGTCTTGTCTTCATCACACATGACCCATAAGACATTCTCCAAGGTTCAGTTCACCTATCTTTTATCTTTATGAATCTTGGTTATCATATCTAATAATTCATCATCCATCCATCCATGCATCTACTGAGAATTATTATCATGCTTATTAAATATCTTGAATCGATTAATTTCTATCTACTCCCTCATTTAGACTACCAACATCTGTCATTGGGAACTACTCTTCCCTTTGCTTTGGCTCATGTTCCCTCCTCCCCCTTTATCCATTCTCCACATAGTATCCATAGTGATCCTTTGAAAATTCAAGTCAGATTTTATCCCTGCCCTATTTAAAACCTTCTTTGGCTTCCCATCAGAGTTAGAATAAAATCTAGATTCCTTATCCTGACTACGAAGTGATCAGTGACTACTTGGAAGGCAGCTATGCTCACCACTATACCACCAACCCCGCTCGGATCAGTGACTACTTGAGCTGGCCCTGGAATACTTTTGTGACTTCACCTTATGCCACTTTTACTCTTCTTAATAATGCTGTAGCCACAATGACTTTCTGCCTGTTCACAGAGCAGGCCAGATTTGTTCTGCTTTAGACTGTTTGATTCAACCATTTCTTTTTCCAGGAATTCTGAGCACCCCTTCTTCTCCACCATACTCTTTGCTTCTTGTCATTCAGATATTAGCTTAAATATTGCTTCCTCAGAGAGGCCTTTTGTGATTATCCAGTCTAAAGTAGCCACCCAGTCACTCTATTATAACATTCTATATACATTTGCTTCCTATTTATTTATTTGTTTATCTGCCTCCCCTCAAATAAGAACAGGTACTTTATCTATTTACTCTATCTCCAGAGCCTAACACACAGTAGGCATTTAATGCCATCTAATTATTTATTAGATGGATGAATGAATTATTTGGCAGATACTGGATATATAGAGATAATAGTAGTAATAAATAATCTTTGCTGTGTTGGTTATGAGCCTTTCTTGTCATGGGCAACTATTCCTAAGAATCTGATGAAAGCTATGAACTCTCTTTCAAGAAAAATGCACTTATGTATATATGTAATAAAATTTTGCCTAAAAATTAGAATACCTGGTTTATTGAGTACTTACTCTTTCTTAGTTTACTAGTGTCACTGCCCTCTTAGAAACTATAGAATACAGTTTTATTAAATAATGATATTTATATATGATAAGACTCTGGTAAAGTACCTCTCAAAACTATGTGTGGTCAAGAGCCATTTTTATTAGTATTTTTCCCTAATCTATCATGGCTCTATATGTGGTCCTACTTATATGAAGTAGGACCAATTGCATGCCACATGCAATTTACCACATGAATTTGTCAGTATCTAAACTGATTTATACTTTGTTTCACTAAGTAAGTACACAAATGGCTACAAAAGTATCATACTATATTTATTTTGTAGCAGATATACAGGCCAGCATTAGCCCATGGACCAAATTTGGAAGAAGAGCATTGCCTTGGAAAGTATCATCAGTCTTGAACTCTTTTTAAAGCACCAATCTCATATTCTATCTACCTAATGTGTCTATAGCTAGAAGTCTATTAGTATTTTAAATTGGACATCCTCTCAAAGCATACTTATGTCTTTTTTTTTGTTTTTGCCTTTTTTTTTTTTTTTTGAGGCAGAGTCTTGCTCTGTTGCCCTGGGTAGAGTACAGTGGTGGTGTTTTAGCTCATTGCAACCTCAAACTCCTGGGCTCAAGCAATTGTCTTGCCTCAGCCTTCCGAGTAGCTGGGACTACAGGTGCGCACCATGACGCCTGGCTAATTTTTCTATTTTTAGTAGAGATGGGATCTTGCTCTTGCTCAGACTGGTCTCAAACTCCTGAGATCAAGTGATCCTCCCGCCTTGGCCTCCCAGAGTGCTAGGATTACAGGCATGAGCCACTGCACCTGGCCATACTTATGTCTTAACTTCAAAACTGAAGAGCCCTTTTTAATCGTAGAATTTTTGTTTTTTAATTTCAAAAATTCCAATAGTTTCCTGGTCATCTAGAATTATCTTTGGCTTTTCTGTGCCATCTCATCTAATCACTTACTAAATCCTCTTACTCTATTTCAATGTTTCTCAAACTTTTTTCATAATCGTTCCACTTTGTAGACATTTTTTCCTAATTCCCCAACTCCACAAAATTTTAAAGCTACAGATATACTGCATATCTGTTTATGTATTGTGATCCTTCAGAGGGCTACCAATCATTGTAACATCTAAATTTTTTGTCCCCCCAAGATAGTACCCCTATTAAGAATGCATGCTCTACCTGTATGATCTTTCTCATGTATGCATTTTCATTTTCATTCTATTAATCATTATAAAATCCTTATTATTTTGAATTTAATCATGATATTCTTTGTTTGGGATACTCTTTTTTACATTCTTATTGAAATTAGATCCATCCTCAAGGCCCACACCCAAACTTACTTTCTCCATGAAGCTTTTTATGATCTTTGCAGCTGTATATGACTCCTCCCTCTTCCAATTTCCAGTTTCAACTTTACTGATATTTCTTTTATGGAACATTACTTTTTACTGTGTCTGCAAGCACATGCTCCTTGAGGGTAGGAATCATGATTTCTTTTCTTATTTTACAATGGCTGTAATAGGTACTCCAAACTTTCATGAATGAATGAATAAATACATGATAATTGCTTAAAAAAAAAAAAGGATGGAAACTAAAATAATTGGTAAATTTCTACTCGAAAGTCCTTATTCTTTCATGGATGAATGAAGGCCATTTCCTGTTGTCTTCTGTTCTCCTATTTCTGTCTTCTTTGTCAATACAGGGATAGAGTTTTTATATAAGATGAGATCATGGAAACCTGATATGATTCCTTGCTTTATTGTCAATTCACATATTAGATATCCTGAAGGAGCAAAGGGTAGATGGATTAACTTGACTCAATGCCTTCATCTTAGTCTTATATTTGTCACTTTATTCATAATGTATGTATCAATCATAGAACATTTGTATTTGAAGTGTCCCCTAAATATGACAGAACATTCTTGTTTAAAACAAATGTGTTGGAAGAAATGTCTCATAGGGTAGATTTCATTGCCACATTTAAAAGCAAATGCTCATACCCATATGTACTGGTTCATTCCTTTCCAATATGTTTTATATGTTCTTAAAAAACTTTTTTGTGAGGCCGGGCGTGGTGGCTCA